>CAMXCT020002916.1:0-82070 GCA_947184155.2 Cladocopium goreaui
GGGATGGTCTGATGGACTGGGTCTTTCATATCACTTTTTACTCTTGGTCGAACTACAAAGGTCGCAGTCAGTTGGTAATGTCCACTTAGGTGATGTCGCCGGTTGGCTGCTACAATCACATCTATTTGGGCTGCAGCGATATAATCAGTAGGACACAATATTCTGTCGAGTGCTGAACTGCCAGTCGGGCTTTCGAAAGTATGGAGTTGTGGATGCGTGTCGAGAACTTGCGCGTGGACTAATAATTCATTCCAAAGGTCCGGGCAACTGGTATCTACCTGGTTGAAGTCTCCTCCCATGTAGAGGGGAAAGTCTACTTTACTGGTCTTGACCCAGGCGATGAGTTCTTTCAGTTCAGCGACCTTAGTTTGTGGATGTAGATACACTGACAATAGTCCGATAGTAGAGTATCTGTCTTGGATTACTGCGAGGACAATGCGACCTGGGATGACAACTTCTGTTCGGTCAAGTTTCCATCCTGGCGGAATTAGGGCTGCCGCACCACCAGACACTCCACCTCTTTCTGTTAACAGTCCTTGGGTGTGTGCTACTTGAATGCCTGGTATGTTACGGTGCAAGGCCTGATGGGTTTCAGCATGCCATCTGGTTTCTTGCAGTAAAACCGGGCCTGTCCGTAGAAGTCGTTTAATTAGTCGCATTTTGGCATCGCCTACCCTAGTTGCAAGTGTCCACCCTGATACATTCCACACATGTAATCGTTTAAGCCTGAATGGAAGATCTTGCCTGATAGCTTTTCGGTATTCGAGAATACCTCTTCCTATTTCTTCTACTGCAAGAGAAGGTAATGTTCGAGAGTCATACATAAGTTGCTGATAGAAATCATCAACACTCTGATGGAAGAGTGCAGCAACATGTTGCAAGTTTAGCTTCCACCATGGTGTTCGGACATGGAGTATATTGGGCAATATTGATAGGTCGCGTATCTTTGATAAGTATGGCGGACATTGAGTTCCTGTTTCAAATAGGTAAGTCGTTTTGACACATCGCGTGAGCACCTTGAGCAAAGTACGGAGCAGAGGAGCAGGCAGGTTCCGCAGAATCATCATCGTTCCGAGTAGAAAAAATTAATTGACTCCCTCTGTTGGGGCTTCTCCCAGTGCGAAGAGCAGCCTGCTCCACTCCTCCGTACTTGCAAAAATAAGATATTCTCCCGATGGGTCCAGTGTATGCGATTGTATGAGCTGAGTTCCAATTTGCCTGGGCATTCGTCGCATGGACGATGACTGCGTATACCACATTGGTGACCATACTACAGGAGTGGCAACTTTGTATGCAACAAAGGACTTAGAGTCTGAAAGAGCTTGAACTTGGTGATTGTCAACCACATGTATGGCGATCCATTGTGGAGTGGCACCACTAACATCTCGTGCTAATACACCTATAATACTTAAGCCTCCTGTGCCATCCAGACCACCGAGGAGATGGATGACAGTGCTAGCTGTCGAGGCGTTGTGCATAAAACACTGTGGGGCACCAAGTGTGTGCAGGTAACACAAGGTACAGAAAGGGCACTGTAACGCCGCAAATTCACTAAGATGTATATAGTGTTGCCCGTTATCTATGCGAGCAGTTATCGGGTAGGTCGCAAATGTATGATAAGAAAATTGCACCACATCAGCAAAAATCTTTGGCATACTGGCATGAATGAGAAGGTCTTTACTTTGTCGATAGTCAAATGCGACAGTTCCAAAGCGAAACGGTTGATCAGGCTCATGAGAAAGCAACAGGAATAGCAAGCAAGGTCGTTGTACCCCAACATAGATAAGGGTAGGTTGCATTATTTTTGGTGCCCAAATGATAAAACCGTAGGGAAATTGGTGCTTTACACTGAGCGTTGCAATCTGGAAAACGACAAATAATTGTTTGATAGCAGTAAGTTGTTCAGCACCAGTATATTCTTTCAACAGTTCAATATGCTTTGCTTTGATCTCTTGAGCTTCGGAATGAAATCCAAGACCATTTTTAACAGCCAAGTACAGCATGTGCGCTGATAGGGTAACATTTTCATATGTGTTGGAGGACTCTAGCACCCAATCAATCCGAGTTTGGGTCATAATACTGCTCAACTCTTTATCCCCGAAGGGGGGTTTGTCCTCACTGTGAGCTCCATGATACTTAGGTGGGTTGGATCCTTGTAGAAAGGCAAAGATTGTCGGCTGGTGTACTACTGGGGGGCAAACTGATTCGACGTTCTCATTAAGGGAGTAGTGCCGCCATTTTGCTTCAAAATCCACTTTATCATCTCTGAGTTGAACTCCTCGAGCGGCTGCTTGTTCTAGAACTAACTTCAGCAAGTCTTGGTATTTGGAATAAACTTCTTGGATGCTAGGCAGATCCTTGTGGTCCGGCTGCGCATCATTATTTCCCTCAACCCACTGTTGTAATTGATCATCGGTGCCGAGGGCTGCACTGATGAGGGATGGATGAAAGCTATTTCCACAAAAGTCTCGAATCACTTTATCCGTGAGAAGGGAAGGCCCATGTCTTTCTGTCGTTAAGATATTATCAAGTCCTGCTATTTGCGTACTTCTTGGACCGTCAGAATTCTCATTGGCAGTACAATATTCGGGTTATGGAAGATAGGCAAAAGTTGTTCGATGAGTTCATCTTTTTTGGATGCGGTCGCTCTGTCCGTTTGAAGAGTGATAAGGAAACTTTTCCATATAGGAAGAAAATGAGCAGGGATGAAACTAGCCCATGGCAGGTTTGGGACCCTAGCTCCCTCAGCAATTTGAGTTAACAACATGAAAGATTTTCTCCCACCAAAAAAGGAATAATCCCATAGAAGTGCACTGGGCTGGTAGCCTGTCCAGGAGAGCTTCAGGATTCCACTGTTTGACAGCCCTCTTGTTCGGAGTAATGGAGCCAGTGGTAAGTTTTCACCATTCAAGGTAACTAATGGGCCCCACTCATCGTGAAATGTAAGTGGAACAATGGCTAGCTCCTCTGTGTCCATGTGACTCCGTAGAAATACCCTTTTTCGCTGAATGCCATAATAGGGACTCGTGTCCCAGACCCACCGGTTGGTTGGTTGCTTGGTAGGGAGTCCAAGACAGTATAGAAACATTTGGAAATGTTCAGACTGCTCAAGGCGCTGTATACCTTTAGGTTTGCGGTCAGTTTGTACGAGTTGCATGCTTCCAGCATTCTCTGTCAAGTATCGGATCGATTCAGTTCCAAAGAGCTTCTGAAGATGCAGAATAACAAGGTACACTATGAAGAAGAGCATACTTCGCCGACCTGTCAGCCCAAGCAGTCCATTTAAATACCCTGCATAAGTAAGATCTTGACAGGGAGATCCTGCAACAACAATCCATTTGATTGAGGGGTGCATTGCCTTGGCTTGACGAAGGATCAGAGAGTCACGAGCAATTAAATCCCAGACATCTTTAACGTAGATGGTAGCAACCCCTTCAATCGTATATCCCCACTGTTGGTCTTCACGTAGCCCTATTTCCGCAGCAACAAGCCGACGTAATACAGGATCAATTTCTGCAGCGATGAAAATGGTAGGGGGTTTACCTAGTTTTTTCTTGATGATGTGATAGACAGATCCGACTCCATCAAACATCGAGATAACACCAATGCCAGCAAGCGTTCCGTGTGCGATAATCCTAGGTAATCCTTCAGGGTCAATCTCTTCAACCATATCCTCATTCTTACCATCTTTGGGGGGGCCATGTCTGGTTGCTTTCGCCTTCTTCTTGTTCGACTTGGTTTTAGCATTGTGCTTGCATGAAGGGTGAGAAAGCTGCGAGTTTCGTGTTCTTTTCTGCTTGCGAGGTGATTTGAGAAAGCCTTTGACAACCTTTAATTGTCTTCTGCGATATTGCGCAACTTCTCCACCTCCTGCTGCTTCAGAAAGTTGTTTTGTCATTAAAATTGCTTTGGGTGATTTGACTGGCAATATGACCAGCCCACTGATGAGGAGCTTCCCGCTGACGAGCTTGTAGTCCGCAACTCGTATGCCATTGTTGTGGTCGTAAATACTTATCATTCCAGGCTGGCTAGTATGCAGGACTATGAGCTGGCTGTCATGGTCAAGCCTAGTGGTGGCTATGAGACACTGGATTTCATACTCCCTTTCTTGGAACATAAATTTGTGCCCGAGTGGGAGTCGTTCTTCCTCAAGCTTCGGATAGGAGCATCCTGGAGGTACTTTGATTCGAACAATGATCAAAGGGCCGAATTTACCGCACTTCCACTTGGCTTGGGCAGTGTCTAGACATGAACAAGCTTGACACTCTGTCAATTCGTCAGCATTCCAGATCGGAGCTAACAAGTCACAAAGTTCATCTATGCCTGTATTAGGCTTGATTGTCGCAGTGAAGGTGTCAATTGGTAGTGTGCTAGACCGTAAACACGCCTGACATTGCAGCACAAATCTTGAGAAGAGGAAGCTACGAGTACTCTGACTAAGGTTAGCGCATATATTGAATATAGTTCATACACAGCGTCATTTTGGGTAGTGCCGTTGGGGGGAATGGTGCTAAGCGTTGCTAGGGAAAGGCAGGCGTCGAAACATGTAAAGGGAAAGACAGTGGGCACTTGATGAACCCAGCTCCACCCTACACCTACTGCTGCAAGGGCTGCTTGTCGAACATGTATGCTGACATGTGTTGGGATCCAAGGCCCTCTTGAAAGGAGGTACAATGCAGTATTCATGCTAGAAATGTGGCTACAGTGGATCGCAATGTCTTGGGCTTTGTGAGCTAAGGCAGCGATAACGGTGTCATCAAGGGTCGGGAACCATTTGCGGCTAGATTCAGCAAAGGGAGAGAGAGAGGCAAACCGACCTTGTTGGGACTGACTTTGGGTCTCACGTTCAAAGGATGGCTGGGTGAGGTCAATTTGCTGAGTATGGTCATCTTCCCCAGTGATATCAATGCACACACGCGTTTTGTCGTTAGCCGGGAGAACAGAGCTTCGTTGAAGGGCAGCCTGGATGAGGGGCACAACATCTCCTTGATGTGAGGAAGAAGCCTGGGACGGCTTGGTCTTTGTGGGGGTTGCAATGCCAGGGGGGTCTTTACCGACTTCTACGACAACAGCGTCATCAGGCAACAATGACTGTTCTTCTGGTACAGTAACATTTCCTATAGGGGCCTCAGAGGCAGCATCTAGAGGCTGGGACTGACTTGGAAGTGTATGTACAATGGGGTCACTGCTCTCCTGTTTGGCATTGTCAGTTTGTGAGGGAGGGGAGACACCGGGTGGGGAGGAAGGAGTGATAACAGGGTCAGAGAGTTCATTCGACAGTCTGACTTTACTTGCAATACCACCTTTCACCTCTCCACCAGCGGGTTTGATCTCTTGCAGGCTAGTTTTTCGACTGCTGAGAGCTTCTCTTTCACATGTAGGGGGTTTCTTGAGAGGGGTGGAGAGAAGTGCAGGTTGGGGAGGTAGCATCTCTTTATCTTCCTCCTCTATTTTGCGTACATCATTTCGGTGATGGTCTTGATCAACAACCATATCAATAATTGGTTGCTCACTGGTGCCAGCTGGGTGACTAGCAGGAAGGTTGGTCCATGGGATGGTTGGGCTGACAGTAGGGGGGTCAGTGTGTGCATTCCTCGGCATTAATTGCCCTTCTGGACCTTTACAAGCACGCTGAGCACCTTTGGGTTCACCTTGACTGCTTGACCGCTCTGTATTTGGCTTCGTAGTGTCATGGACGCTTGCCCCAGCGACTGCATCAGCAAGGGGGGGACTGCTTTGATAAGGGTTGATCTGTTGGGAAGGCGGTGTTGGCGGGGGGGTGGTGCCTACCGCGGCGTAAGCTGGACATTGATCTGTTTCTTTGTTACTGCCGGGGGGGGTAGACGGGGTCCTAGGCAGTTTGGCACCATGGTCAGTAAGTTTGTCCTTCGTAACCGGCTGGTTTTGTGTGGAGTTTGGAGAAAGTACCGCAGCAGTTTTCCTATTGGTACCGCTGTTGTCGAAGGTATTAAATTTCCATGCAGCAATGGCTTCAACTTTAGTATCAGCAGTGATCATGGCACTGAAGTCAAAGTAGGGAGGCACGAGCATGACTAGATAACAAGCTTTGAAGGGATAAATTTGTAGAGCGTCGACTTTGGTGAGGTATAATGAGCTTTCGAGGCCGTCAACTCGATTGATTTGACATTGCCTTCCTGTCGGTATTTCAAACATTATAATTCTGGTAAATTTGGAGACTTGCTCAAACCTAAGGACGTTTTGCTTGCAGAAATCTCCTTTCGCACTATTCACTGCTTCAAAATGACTGAAAAGAGTCAAAAAGATATCTAGTGTGTCTTTTACAGGTATTGGTTCAAGGAAGAGTATCCATGGGTAGGTCTCTTCAGAATAAGTGTATGACACCTGTTGAGTCGGTAGGTCAACTGCTGAGTCCTTAAGGAGCCCAAACCGTCGCTTCTGTGAAGCATTCTGGGTGCTGACAGGGGCGATGACAGTGAGTCTGTTTTTGAAGCTTGGATTACACTTTTCACCGATTCTGCGCCAATGCTCTCCTTTGGTCTCGTGCCTGGGTGGTTCACCCGGTGCACCAGTTTGTGGCAGTATGTTTCCACAATGTTCTATCGTGAAAACAATATTGTTTCCTCTTCTGTCCTTGACTGAGAAAGAACATGGGAAGTTCTGCTTAACTTCATGAGGGATCCAAAAAGTGAGCATCGTGATATTGACATTGTCTTCATTAACGATGGTTTGAAATTCAAATTTGGAGGCTGAAAAAGCATTAATGAGTGCAAAGCCAAGATCTGAGTCAATGACTGCTACTTCATTTTCCAGGAGTGGGATGATGCTACTTTTTGCAATTTGAAGTGGTATAAAGGGCATACTGCCTATTGGTGCATATCTTACTTCAATTCGGTACCAGTTGCTGCCAATGGCAGTCACTTGACTAAGAACAAATTGTGTCGATTGCTGTCGTTGTCCAAAGGGCAAGTACGTTGTTGAACAATGCAATAAATTGCGGAGCACTTCGATTTCTATGCCTTCTAGTTTCAGCATTACTTGAGCTTTAGACAGGAAAAAGTACTTTATTCTAAAGGACATAAGCTCCAGCGCAAGAGCATTTCGTTCTTGATCACTTAAGTGCCGAGTGGAAATAACAGTGAAAGCAGCAGCCTCCCGCAGTTTATGTAAGCGAGTCCAGTCAATGCCTTCTTTGATTTGGAACTGGGTATCTTGTGCTGTGTTAATTTCTTTCTGTAGTGATTCAATTGCTTCACGGATTTTGGTTCTTTGTAAGCATGAGTTCTTTTCATATTTAATAGTAAGCGGAACGCTTCCTTTTGACTTATCAGAATTATAGCAGCCATTTGGTGATGTACTGGTCTCACTGATCCCTGGATATTGCCCTTGCCGTAGTTCTTTGCCAACAAAATTTTCAAAGGCAATACGAGCAGGCATTATCAGCTCATCAGTAATCGTGTCAGAGATTTGCCATTCGATTACCGACGGACTGCTTGACAGGCTATCCATTTTGACTAGATATAGTACAGTAGGATATTTTTGATATCTGAGGGTTCCAGTGAGTTGCTTAATTTCTCGGATGGCTGCAATATGCCTATGGCAAGTGTCGAAGACTTTAGCTGCTATTTCAACTGGGCCAGTGTTGGCATGACACTCATAGATAAAAATGACAGTCTGTTGCATCGTCGCCAGTGTTCTCATAGCACTTTGCGCAGCTCCAAAAGAGGGAAACGCGTAAGCAGTCGTCTCCTGCTTCGCTGTCTGTGAATGCAGCTGATCATAAGTGGTCAAAAGTATGCCTTCAGGTGCTTTGATTTTGCTAGGAAAATGCACCATGAGAGTGGCATTCAATCCAAGTGCACCGAGACCTTCTGCAGCAGCCTGTTGAGCCTCGATGTGCTCCGACATTCTGGCTTTGTCTTCTTACTAGGAAAAGGGGGTGTGTGTGAGAGGTATGACAAGTTACTCGAGATAAGATTGGGGAGGGGGGGGAGTACCTGCCACGTCTTTGGACAGATAAACCCGTAGAGCAGGGAGAGAGAACTTAACAAAGGAAAGAGGGAGAAGAGGGGGTGGAGTAGGTAGCAGAGCACCTGTCACGTCTTTGGACAGATGCACTGTGTAACCAGAAAAGAGCAGTCTCTCCAATTGGTTCACGTAAGACGTAACAAAGTAAATCGAGGCTCAGACAAACAAAACAAGGGGGGGGAGGAAAAGGTGTCCTAAAAAAGGGGGGGTAGGGTGGGGTAGGGAACAGAGACCTGTCACGTCTTTGGACAGATACACTGTGTAACCTGAAGAGAGATCCGGGGAAACAAACAAAAAGGGGTCTTGAAAGGACCAATATAAGAAACAGAGCACCTGTCACGTCTTTGGACAGACACACTGTGCAAACAAAAGAAGGCAGCTGTTATCAGAGGGGTCGTGAGCGAAAAAGATGAGAAACAGAGTACCTGCCACGTCTTTGGACAGACACACTGTGAAAAGGTTATGTGGAGGTAATGAGAAGAAGTCCCGAAAGGTAAAAGGGGAAATAAGAAACACTAAAATAGAAGCAAAAAGAGGACCTTAGTAGAGCAATGCAGAAAGAAGAACAGTGACCTGTCACGTCTTTGGACAGACACACTGTGTAAGCGCAAAAATTCCTTAGTAAGTAAGAAGAAGTGAGCCTGTCACGTCTTAGGACAGACACCCTGTGTAGGCACAAGCAACCGAAAAGGGGTGAGCGAAGGTTGCGCGGGGTGCCTGTCACGTCTTTGGACAGACACCCAGGCAACAGAGAAAAGCAAAACTTGAGATCTGAGCTCAATGCCAATCAGGTGATCAAAAATCACAAAAACAGACCGATGGTTTACGCAATCTCTCAACCAGGTGTTCAATCTAAGGGCCAGACGAAAACCGTAAGAGAGCAACAAAATTAAACACAATCTCAAATTAAAAAGGGGGGGGTTCCGGCAGCACAGGAGGAATCGAGCACAGTAAGTCGCCCCAGCAACAAACTACACACCAAGTCCCTTACCCCTGGGCTAACTACGCAGTTACCAGTACTCTCCTCTGCAACAGGTGTGCTCGGCTACTGGTAACTTGAACCGAAAACTTGAGCCAGAGGGTACGGACAGCAGTCTTGCTCGTTGATAACACCTGCAAGGAGTTCTGTTTGTTGCAATACGGCATGGGTGTCTTCCAAAGTTCTGAGAGTATTCGTCAGTCTGTGCACATAGTCCTGCAAAAGGAGGAGATTCTGTGCCTCATTGTGACTTTGGGGTTCTGGAGGCAGGCATACCACTTCACTTGGTTGCACTGAACTCATATGACCAGGTGGCATTCAAGCAATGCAGGTACTGGATTGCGCTGAGCAAAACAGCGACGGGCGCCATGGCTTGATGTACTTTGACATCGCACTAAACTACCATGCAACAAATAAGGTAGCACAACACGAACAAATACAAATTAAAAACCCAGAACAGGATTATTATACCCGCCTCCCACCGCCTCCCGTCTCAGATTGGCTCCGACATGCTGACAGCAAAAGTAATTGCAGCGGGCGGTAATCAACCATGAGTACCCCATGGTGACAACACCGCTCAATCTAAGGCAAGTTACACGCTAAATGCATGGATGAGAAACATGGGGACTCTGCGTCACTTCATGTGGCTCACTGAAACTGCTCGTGTGTGGTGGTGCGAGGTTCTCCACTGCTACTAGCACCACTGGCTGCAGCAGTGGCGGGGGGTGGATCACTGCTCGCCGCTGGTTTCATCATTTGGGCGATAAGCGGGTGGGTTTGCTTGTCACGCAGGATCCGCGTCATTTAGCGAGTGAATGCCGCAGGGTCATCAACCAGTTCCCTTGCTTCCGCCAGTGGCCTGTTAAGGACAATGGCAATGAGCATTTCGCCACCATCTTTGTGGATTATAGTTGGTCGGCCGGCTTGTATCTCGGCGAGGATTGCCACTGCCTTGTTTTCACACAAAGTGCGTTCCCATTCTTCCAGAGCTCTTTGCGCTAGGGTGTCCGTCTGCGGTGGGGCTTTTAGGGCAGCCGCTGTCCCTAGTGCTTTTTTTTCCCGTCCAACGCCTCCGAGGCTTTCGCCAGGTCGTTACACAAGCTTTTACTTGCCGGAAATTGAATTGACATGCATGAAAAGCCACAAAAGAGAGCTGGTGTGGACCTTTACATAGTCCATAAAGCTATCCGATTGCCGAGAGCGAGCACAAACCAACAAAAAAGCAAACAAAACAAAAACCACAAAAAGCAAAACACACAAAAAACAACCAAACAAACAAAACAGAACAGAACAAACAAACAAAAAAACAGGGCAAAAGGACAGCAATGTGCTCTTGAGATGAATTCCGATAGCAACTTGTGTGCCATCCTTCGCGCAGGCCATCATACATCTCGACGCATGCAAATGACAACTTCTGTGCCATGTCAACGCAGGCCCTTAAACAAGAAAACAACCAAAAAACCAACCAAAAAATCACCCAGGGCCACATCACAGGGTGCTGAAGCAACACAGCTCAATGCGGAAACCAGGGATCCCCCCAGCCAAGATCCCCGAGATCTCAAAGAGCAGCCATCATGGCATAATATAGCACCAAAACACTTTGAAGCAAACACCGTCAACGCCGGGTCACAACAAAGTGGTGAGAAGCTACCGCAGTGAAACAGGAAAGTGAAACGTGGTCTAAGGTGAAAAAGACGGCGCGGTAACAGCACTCAGGTACCCTCAGAGTCCGCTCAGTACTGCTTTTCCAATCATCATATTCCGAAATTGTTAGTGGCACTACCATGCTAGTGCTCTTGCATTGCATCTTCGTGACATGGGAGAAAATACCCATATATGGGAGTTGCAGTGCACTTTGGCGGAGTATACCACTTTCAAAACTGAATCCAATGAATCCGATGTCCCCATGTTGGGTACAATCATAGAGCAAAATGGCGATGGGCTCCTGGAAGACTCCCACATGCCAGTAGGATGGCCACTCCACATCGATGGCGCTGTCAGACAATGTTGCATTCACAGAACTGCTAGTTTGCAAGAATTAGACGACATGCTCAAGGAATACGACATGAAACGAGACTCTGTTGAAATCAACCATGACGCGCCTCAATGGTCCCATCATGCAGTGTGGAACCGCAAGTATATGGAACCAAAACCTTTTTTTCCGTCCAACGCCTCCGAGGCTTTCGCCAGGTCGTTACACAAGCTTTTACTTGCCGGAAATTGAATTGACACGCATGAAAAGCCACAAAAGAGAGCTGGTGTGGACCTTTACATAGTCCATAAAGCTATCCGATTGCCGAGAGCAAGCACAAACCAACAAAAAAGCAAACGAAACAAAAACCACAAAAAGCAAAACACACAAAAAACAACCAAACAAACAAAACAGAACAGAACAAAACAAAAAACAGGGCAAAAGGACAGCAATGTGCTCTTGAGATGAATTCCGATAGCAACTTGCGTGCCATCCTTCGCGCAGGCCATCATACATCTCGACGCATGCAAATGACAACTTCTGCGCAATGCCAACGCAGGCCCTTAAACAAGAAAACAACCAAAAAACCAACCAAAAAATCACCCAGGGCCACATCACAGGGTGCTGAAGCAACACAGCTCAATGCGGAAACCAGGGATCCCCCCAGCCAGGATCCCCGAGATCTCAAAGAGCAGCCATCATGGCATAATATAGCACCAAAACACTTTGAAGCAAACACCGTCAACGCCGGGTCACAACAAAGTGGTGAGAAGCTACCGCAGTGAAACAGGAAAGTGAAACGTGGTCTAAGGTGAAAAAGACGGCGCGGTAACAGCACTCAGGTACCCTCAGAGTCCGCTCAGTACTGCTTTTCCAATCATCATATTGCACCGAAATTGTTAGTGGCACTACCATGCTAGTGCTCTTGCATTGCATCTTCGTGATATGGGAGAAAATACCCATATATGGGAGTTGCAGTGCACTTTGGCGGAGTATACCACTTTCAAAACTGAATCCAATGCGATCGAGTTCGCGAAGGGCGAGCTCGACCGCATGGATGCAGGCTTGCAAGCGTTGCGCAGCTGGAGCGGTCAACTTGGCAGGTGTTGAGATCAACTGCATTAGATGCGGTCAATGATCATGGTAGCTTGCTTGGTTACATTGGTGTAGGAATACGAGCGTTTTTCTCTGCCCAGGGACCAGGTCTATCCTCAAAGTGCTCAAAAGAGGTTCTGGACAGGCAACTTGTGTCAGCTGTGTTAAGGTCTTCAGTCCGGTGCTGTTGTACGCTCGCATGCATGAGCTGTAGCTGTCGACTAATCACTTCTCGTTCTGTAACGTTGGCACGGGCTTCTAGTCGAATGCGCAGACTTCTTAAGCAACAGCAGGCTGTGCGAATGTCTCTGCAGTCTTGCTCGTTGATAACACCTGCAAGGAGTTCCGTTTGCTGCAATACGGCGTGGGTGTCTTCCAAAGTTCTGAGAGTGTTCGTCAGTCTGTGCACATAGTCCTGCAGCAAGAGGAGATCCTGTGCCTCATTGTGAATCTGGGGTTCCTGAGGCAGGCATACTACTTCGTTTGATTGCACGGAGCTCATATGGTCGGGTGACATTCAAGCAATGCAGGTACTGGATTGCCTGAGCAAGACAGCAACGGGCGCCATGGCTTGATGTGCTTTGACATCTCACTACACTACCATGCAACGTTTAAAGACACAAAATGACAAACAACCCATAACAGGATAATTAGTATAACCGCCCTTCCCGCCTCCCGTCCCATGCTCGATTCTGGATGCTGAGAACATGGTAGCCGCAGCGAGCAGTAATCAACCATGAGTACCCCATGGTGACAACGCCGCTCAACTTTACTGTCACCAATATATCTTGTGCTGGCAATCCTATGCTGGCTCCAGCATGTCGACTGGGGAAGAGGAGTGGCAGGCAGTTATCAACCATGAGTACCCCATGGTGACAACGCCGTTCAAGTTAGTTGAAGTTGGATGCTGATTGCTCTTCGTGGAACTTGGGTACTTTGTGTCATTTGGTGCGTTTTATTGGAACTGTTCGTGTGGTGTAGTGCGAAGGTCTCGACTGCTACTGGCACCACTCGCGCTCGCAGTGGCAGAGGGTGGCTCACTACTCTCCGCAGGTTTCATCATTTGGGCTATGAGCGGGTGAGTATGCTTATCGCGCAGGATGCGTGTCATTTCGCGGGTGAATGCCGCAGGGTCATCAACTAATTGCTTTGCTTCCTCCAGTGGCTTGTCCAGAACAATGGCAATAAGCATTTCCCCGCCATCTTTGTGGATGATGGTCGGTCGTCCAGCTTGTATCTCGGCAAGGATTGCTACTGCCTTGTTTTCGCACAGAGTGCGCTCCCATTCTTCCAGTGCCCTTTGCGCGAGGGTATCAGTTTGTGGTGGGGCTTTCAGGGCAGCTGGTGTTCCTAACGCTTGTATGAAGGGGCTGTCCGGAGGAATGGGGGGCGAAAAATGCCGAATGGCCGATACGGCACGCTGAAGGTCATCTGCCTGTACTTCATAGGAAGTGGTCGTTTTTTTATTTACTGCAGGTTCGGAGTCAGCCCATAGCTGTTCCAGCGTATATCCAGGTTTTGGTTCCATATACTTGCGGTTCCACACTGCATGATGGGACCATTGAGGCGCGTCATGGTTGATTTCAACAGAGTCTCGTTTCATGTCGTATTCCTTGAGCATATCGTAAACTAGCAGTTCTGTGAATGCAACATTGTCTGACAGCGCCATCGATGTGGAGTGGCCATCCTACTGGCATGTGGGAGTCTTCCAGGAGCCCATCGCCATTTTGCTCTATGATTGTACCCAACATGGGGACATCAATAGTTGCTTTCAGGCTGACTTGTGCGCGTTTGCACTTCCATGTATCAGGTGCCAACAGGCCCCTGCTAGCCAACAGCTGAAGCGACTGGAATTGCGGTTGGTCAGTCGCTGGTAACACTTCTTCTTTGATGACTAACTTGAGACCATGAAGTGGTTGGGCTTGCTCCTTGTGAGGGTCTTGAGATTGCTGAGAGGTAGGGTCCTTAGGTGTTGTGTCCTCAAACCAAGTAGGGCGGACTGACTGGACTCCTATGGGGCTGCCAGAACTCACAGTTTTGATGCTTTCTCTGCGTAGGCTATGATAGACAGGCGGGATCATCCATGCTGGCACAAAGACTGTGATGAACTGCACATTCCAAATGACCTGCAAATTCTGCGGCTTCACTTCAGGCGTGATGCATCTTACCTGGCCATCGATCACTCTGGTATATGACTCAGAGCGGTCAAAGGACGCTGTGACTTTCAGGCCTAAGTAAAGTTCCCTGAACCAGTATTCCTTGAGCATCATGAAGGAAAGATGAGGTGCCCTCACTTCCATTACGTGTCTGGCTGGCATTAACAGAGTTACCATCCATTCAGCTAAGAATTCAATCATCTTGACTTCAAGTTTGGGGAGGATGGCTTGAACTGCTCGGAGGGCGCCTGCAATGTCCGGAACATGTTTACGTGAGGGAAGTCCTACTGTGCGCTTGGCGTACTCGTCCGCAAAATAAAGTCTGCACAATTTTGAGACCCATTGGCTCGGTTTCTCCATATCGATGGTAATTTTGGCTAAGGGCCATGGGTCTGGGAGCGTCGATAGGCAATGCAATAACTCAGAGGTGAGGTCTGCTGATATTACTGGGAGGGCTTCTCCTTGTGGGCGATAATCAACAGGAGGTCCAACCATGCCTTTACTTCTTTGCGTGTGGGTGCGGGCGGCACTATGCACAGCTTGGATGGTGGTTTCGTATTGGTTGACCATGGCTCTCAGGTATTTACATGCGCGGACAGCTGCTTTTCTTGTGCTCGGGCCATCCTCTGGCTGGTTCTTGGCGGCTACTGCAAGAATGTCCCTCGCTTCTTCTTCTGGCGACCGTTTGGGCTCCGCATCAGGTGTAGGTGCATCAGGAGCGGTACCTTGAACTGGTGCCTCTGCTGCGCGTGGCAGGTGGTCTGGGATTGGCAAGTTTGGGTGTAATCGCCATCCATCAAAGAAATATATGCCAGGCAGGGACAGGATCTCCTGGTCTGGGCCTGTCTGCGCTACTACATTCCCGGTGCGTGCTTTATACAGTCCTGAAGGTAGGCACACGTATGTGGGAAAGGGTGTGCGATCAGCAGCATAGGCATATAGGACGACTTCGGAGAAAGGGAGATGTTGCTTGGGGAGCCACTTGTGTTGGGTTCGCAAGCCTGCTTGAATTTCTTGGAAGCGCGCTCTGTCCAACCAGCGAAGGTCTGACCCTCGGACCAATATCAAACGGTACCTTGCTCGCTTTACCTCATCAGCATGCTGATCGTAGTATTGGTTGGCGATAGCGAGGGGCGGGTATTCCCAGTTTGGTGGTGAATTCAGTGACCAACGGCTTAATTGCGCAAGATTCTCCTGTACTGGGTCAGGGTCAAATTCTGGCCACTTCCATGTCGTTTCTCCCCTCCGTAGGCCCCCGATGCCGTAGGCGATGGTGGCAATCACCTGTGCCATGCCCATGAGCCCCATCATGTCCAGAGGTGAGACTAGCAAGGTTAATGATTTGGACCGGGTGAGTCCTACAGTGATTCTGCCCAGGCAATCTTCTGTATCTTCTGTAGGAGAGCCATTGGAGTAATATTTAGTGTTGAGAAAACCAATGCTGGGCTGAGCCACGATTGATACCTGTGCTGTTCCTCCGGCTGAATTGGCGATTGTCTCGACACGCAAGGTACGCACATAGTCTCTTTTGAGCACGGAGCGATTCAAGTTGTTCTTATGATCAGTTGCTGTGGTCATTGTAAAGAGTCCATCCGCAAATCCAGCATTACAAGGGAAGGAGGTGAGGACCTCTGACACAAGAGTCTCTAGGTCAGTCGCTACCAAACCGTTAATCCTAGCATTGGTATCCCAAAGCACTAGCTGAAACCCTGGTGGTTTGTCTGGTAGTCCTCCCGAGGCAAAACTGCCTAGCTCCCATAGGCCATTTATCTGTCTGCAGAGAGCGGGGTATCTTACTGCAACCACTGCATGGTATGTAACAGGACTAACTCTGGAACTGGAGGGAAGCATTAACCCCCAAGCATGGATGTCACTCACACCAGCGGTTTGGGAGTTTAAGGTTGCTTGTATGTCCCCAGCCATGGGCAGGAGGGTAGCGGCATGTTGCAAGATCCAGGCAAGGCGCACAAGAGACCGTGGAAGATTGAGAACAGCACCCTCCAGCAGTTCCGGTTCTACGAAACGGGAGTGCCGTCGCATAGTGGGCTGCGTTGCTTTAAATACGGCTTGGAGGCCTGGAAGAACAGCGCTGGCTACTTTGAGGTCTTCCTCATCCTGTGGCGATAGCTGACTTGTCCATAGCCGGCCTAAAGTGGACTGCCCTCGTTTGAGAATTTGACTAAGAGTCGTCAGACCTTCATTGGCCGAACCATCTAGCAGTCGAGTCATAGCATCGGCAAGGGTGGCTGGCGTGTAATAATTGCGGTTGCTTCGCAGGCCATGCTTTTTGGCGAGCAGTAGTTGTCGGGAGCGCTTTGCGTTGCGAGCTGCCCGATCAATGCCGCCGGGTGTCTGCTCTGAGTCTCCTGTCCACAATACCAGAGGTTGCTGCCTCAGCAGGCTGATAACTGCAATTTCTCGGTCAGTGCCATACTGCTGGCCTTCATCAATGACCAGGAGGGAAAGCTCTTGCATAAAACCACCCATTGTGGACCATTGCATGGTAAGATCCTGGGCTACCGTTCCCCCGGTGGCTAAGATTAGCTGACACTTGTGCAACATTTGCCTTCTTTCTTTGGGGTGGATATCAAATTTTGTGTGGGAGTAACTGCTTTTGTTGCGCTCTTGGTCTCCCACCAGCCTACCTATGCGCCCAAACACCCCCGACGGGGGGTCGAGCCATAGGAGGAGGTCAGCAAAAGATCTAGTACCGGAGTTCTCTTTACAAATGAACAATATCTTAAGGCTGTCGGTGGTATCGATCTCAATCAGGGCCAGGATAAGGATTGCCATCGATTTCGACTTGCCTGCTCCGAAGAGCCCTTGGATGCACAGATCGAGCCGGTTGGTGAGCAAAGCCATTGTCACTGCACAGAGTGTGCCTAAAACATGTCCGTCAATTTCAGCAGCAAAAGATAGCGCTGTGGAGCGGGTCCAGGGGTGATGCTCGCCTTCAACGTGACATGGAGTTAGCACTAGGTGCAGCAACTGACCGCACAAATGCAAGAAATGTGATCTTTTGTTGCCCTCCATTCCCTCCACTGCTGTTTGGACATTATAGATGCCTAGTCCCAGGTGATACCTGCACGGGGAGGTTTGCGCGACAGCTGTGAGCTCGCGGGTGGGCTTGGTACATCCAAACATCCACATTGTGTGGAGAAAAAAGACCTTTGGAACCGGACTGTTTTGCCCCTGGACTGTTGCATCAATAGGGTCCAGGCATTGGCCAGAATCAGTGTACAAGTCTTGGAGGGTTTCAAGCTGTTCCTTTGCAAAGAACTTAATGGCAGGTACGGTAAGGAAGGCGACCTCAATGAATTTAGGGTTACATTGTCTGTATATACGTGAGGCTGCCAGCTCATCCTTCTTTTTGGCTGCACGCGGTGTGATGGCGAGGACCAAACCAAATAGGACTTGGAGGTCATCTCCGTCATCAGCTGGTGCTTCTGCTGTGCCAACCATGGCGATGAGCCTACCCGTGCCAATGGGGCTGACTTTGTGATGGTGCGCATCGCTGGCAAGTAGGCTAAACACATCAGTTTTACCAAGGCTTGGATGTCGGAATGCGAACGCATCCTGTCCGCCTTTGACTCTCCAGTGGCCAAACTCGCTGCCTTTGAAGAGGAACTCGAGGGCAATGGGTTGCGATGGCTGTCGAACCGGTCCTGCACTTTGCATTGTTAACCCTGTTTCATTATAGCCTTCATTAGGACTGAGCATGGGCAGGTAGTAGTCTAACATGTAGACAGCCATGGGCAGGGGTAGGGTACCAAGGAACTGTTGGACCATGGTGGTATAATTATGCAAATTGGCCCTTGAGGAGATGGTAACCGTTGCCAACCCGGCTAGGTATTGGGTAGCTTCTTGCTCAGTTTTGATCTCTGCGTTATGGACAGCAATTTGAGCAACCAGTGCTTGTGTTGTGGTTTCAGGTAGCTCGCACATTTCCGCTAGCTCACGCAGGAGTTTTCTGGCAGTTCTTGGGAGCTCAAAACTACACCATGAGATCAGGCGAAGAGGAGCTTGTGAGTACACTTCGAAGGGGAGTACCCCTGGGATGCCTTCCAGCTGTTCCAGATCCGGTCGTCCTTCTGGGAGGGCAACCCTAGTCCAATGCGAGTAGTTATGCTGCGCAGTGCCAAGGTACGCTCTCCATCCTGTGACATGCGTGATTTTAAAGCCTCGTTGCTTAAGCAATTTGATGTCATGGTTTGACGGGTTCCAGACACACAGCTTGTCATCCGCATGGTGGATGAGATGAATCTCTCTCAGCTGTGATGAGTTGTATGTTGTTAGCAACGATGGTGGCAGCGCAATGGCTGCTAGCACTGTTGTACCATCAACATCTGGGAACTCTGAGAGGATTGTTTCCCATACCATTCCTGCATACGAGCCAGCGCTGTGCCCTCGGATGTTGAAAGAGCCTATCATATATCCTGTCAACCTGAGGTAGTCCGCTGGACGGATGTCAGGGGGCAGGCAGACTCCGACCAGAGGATGTGCTACCAGTAGCTTGGTAAAAAGTCTCAGACCATGTGTGTACCCCGGCCATGGTGGTTTCCTATGCGCTGGAATGATAGGGCAGAAGCGCAACAGCTTCATGGCTCGACTGATGATCTGTGCTTGTAATTGGTTCGCTCTGGGCATTCCTAAAACACGGCACCAGAAGTGTGCTCCGATGGGAAACATGGCGATGTGCAGTAGCAAATATTCTTGCGTGTGGGCAGTGCCTGCTACTGTGCCAACTCTTGCATTCCAATCGTCCTGTTTGCTCAGGGATGGCCCATAAACATGTGCTTCCTTTCTACAAGCCATTAACACATCCCAGTCTTCATCAAGCTCTCCTCCACCCAACCCAGTGCACTGAACTTCCAGGGACCCTGGGTCAGCGTCATTGAGTTGCCAGGAGGTGTTATCCATGACTGTGATTTTCCAGTCTGTGTATTTGGGGTCATTATGGCTGGCAAGCACCTCATTGATGGCAAGCTCTGCGTTGTTGGAGTCAACGTTCAGTCGTCGTTGGAGCGCTTCGAGCAGGGGGAGGATGGGGGCGGTGGGAAGCTTAAGGCTCGCATGCTGACCACAGAAAACGACGGCAGGCTCGCAATCTTTGGGCCAGGGTGTATGGCCATTGCTGCTGTTGGGGGCTTCGACTGGCGTCCAGAGGCTCTGGAGTAGCAGCACCTGTGTCGGGGTAAGGCTTCTGTTTTGTGGAACTTGCGGCTTGACGACTAGCTTACCCCCTCTAATAAAGTCGCAACCTGTGGGGTGTGTCCATAAAGGGGGTGCATCTTCAACTCCTATGAGCGACACAGCTAGCGGTTGCAGACCTTTGCTTAGCCACTGTTGGAGTTGGTGCCCTAGGCCTACTTTACTCCCATGGAAGGCGTGTAGAATTGGTGGCAGGCTATACCCTATAGTCAACTCCTTACTTTGGAACAATTTGTCTCCTGGAAGGCAGAGGATAGGGAAGTCGGCTGGGAAGACTGACATAGGGGAGAGTGCACCTTGCTCGAAGATGGGGCGTGCCCAGGTAAGGAATGGCGGTGTCCGCTCGACAAAGTCCGGTCTAAGATATCGTCCATCACCATGGCGAGGCCATTCTCCTTGCTCCGGTATGGGGAAAGCAATGGCTCCAGCCCATTCACCTAGCATTGCCCATGCATGTGTCCAGTCAAGCGGAGTTCTAGCCTTACAGCCTAGTAGGGTGGTGAGCAGTAGCCCACCTCTCATCGCTTCTACGGGGTCTTCAGGCACGGCGGTTGTCGCTAGGAAGCTGGCTCGGCTTTCTCGAAGTGCGGTGACCCAATCCTCCGCTGTTCGGCGGTTGGCAGGGTGGGCTATTCGTCGCGCCTTGGGGGCAGGTGCATTACTCGGCGAGGAGCTTGGTGCAGTGACGGATGGCATGCCTGCTTCAGGGGTTGCCTGGTCCATGTCCACATCAGCTGTCTCAATGGGGATATGCCCTGTCACAATGATCAGGCCGGCATTGAGTTCTGCCTTGGCCTCCGTGGCGAGGAGTACTGCTGGGGGGCACTGGTTAGAACTGGCCATTATGTTGTGTTGCATTGCTGCGGCTCTACTTGTCTTATCCGTCATAAGATTAACTAGTTCAGCTATCTCAAACAACGAGGTCGGCACGCAGTCAGAGTCAATGAGGGCAAAGTTTACTGTGGGAAACATTAGGCACAGCGCCTCCAAAGCTGCGGCACCAGCCCAGGTATAATGGACCTGGTGTAAACCTGTATCAGCATGAATGGGAAGATGAATAGCAGTCGTTTTCTCACAGTAGGGGCCAGTTACTGTACATCGGCCTTTGATCCAGGGTGCAAAGAGTGGCCAATAGGCTGGAGGATCAGTGCCTGGCAGCTTGCGATTGTCCACATACACATAGACAGTGGCATACTCTGGTAACCATGAGAGATTGTCTATGATCCACTGGAAGAGCGTTTTGTGATGTACCTGACTGGCTGCTGGACGTTGGATGCCATTCCCTTCATCTATCATGAGTGCAGGGTATGTCGTGGGTGCCCTGGGCATGCGACAAGAGCCAACATCATCCCATTTCCACCATTGTTTGAGGTCGTCCATGCCGAGGGGAGTCTCAATCTCTTTCTGAGAGAGGAAGAGTTGGTCAAGCTGATGGCTTAATTGTGTGACTGCCTGTACATCGAGGAAATCGATAGGTTCAGCAATTTCCCACTGTTCCCTTGGAGGAGGTTCGGCCCCCTGCTGAAAATACGGAACGTCATCATCTGTATCGACGTCAACTGTTTCGATAGCGTCAAAGTATTCTGTGTCGCTGTCCATGGACACATCCTCAACTGCGTTATCCGAAACGATTGGCTCTGTTGGTTCGATCTCTGTATCTGAATCATCAGGGTCAGGCGACGTCAACGAAATGAATCTATTTGATGTCATAAGCTGTTGCATCATGCTGACGCCGGGTTGACCCTGAACAGCCGGTACCCGGATGTCAGGTGCCAAGCGACCGGCCGAAGGCAATGAGTATTATGCTGGTAAGGAGTGCAAAACGTGTGAACGGGATTGGCTATGCCAGGGAGAACCCCGAACACCCGGCACCCGGGGTCAGGGTTCCCCTGGCGGGGCCGTGTGTTGGAAACAAAAGTGGTAAGAAGCGAAACAATCAGGATTGGGTTACACCTAGGTGTACGAATTGGTGTCGGATGGCTGACCTAGCGATGAAAACTAGTGGAGCCACAAAAGCTGCAGTGCGAACAGTTGAGCCTCTGACAGATTATACAACCCACATTCGGAAAACAAGTACTTGGTTCACAGGACATTTTGATTCGACAGATAACTAGATGACTCGCGGTGACAGGACCTGGGACACTCATCTAACCAAACGGTTTCACAGACAGGTTAAAGTAATCCACTCACACAAAACATAAACCCCGTAAATCCCCTTGCTGCAGCTTATGGGGGTAACCTTGAACGGGTGTTATCCCTTACGGTAGGTTTGGGGGGTATTAGCCCGGCACGCGGCTGCTTTTCCTTTGGCGCCTCTGTGAAGTAAGCAGCATTAAGTTAAATCAGCACTGGTCGCATGGTTGCGGATAGTCAGGAGCGCGCAGTGCTAGCTGTCTGCCTGGTCAATCAATGATTTCCATTTCCATGTCTGTACCAGGAGAGGGTTGTAGAGTGTCTGATGATCGGTCATCGCTCATTCGTTTAAGGCGCTTTCTGATGCGAGATAGTTGCTCGCGGGCATTGGAGAGCCTTGTCTCATAGGATGCCACTTTCTCACATGCTCTTTTCTCCATTTTCTGTAGCGTCGAAATGTCAGCGTTGTCAAGGTCATCGTCCTGTTTGGATTCGCTGACTGGTTCAGGGCTGCTAGCACCAGCAGCGTCCGTTGCCTGAGTCTCTGGCGATTCTTTGGGTGAATTTGCAGGCGACGATTCCTCTGTTGGTAGTGTCGTCCTGGGCAGCCTGTTGTTCCGAAGGTTGTTGTTGCTCATCATCCTTATCGTGAGCTGCGGAGTGAGAGTCAGAGGATAACACGCCGGTACCCGGGGTATCCGTGTGTGCTTTGCTCGCAGGCAGGGCCGATGGTGGGCCTGGTCTTATTTTAAATAACGATTGTGCACTGATTTTATCAGGTGGCCCTTAGGGTCATGTGGAGTGTCTGTTTGTGCTGTTTGGACGTGCTGTTTGGCTGTGGAGCGCTCCGTCCACCTAGTTGGTTGAGGTGGCGGCGGAGGTTGAGTCCGTTTCGGATGCTGCGAAGACTTTAGTTGGTCAATGCGGGGCTGGAGTTCATCTCGCAGTTCGAATGGGTACGATTCTCCTGTCTCCGCTAACCACTGTACAGTTTCAGCATGCGTCCATAGGGTGGTTCTCCACAATGGGATGGTCTTGTCATCGTTCACCCAGAACAAAGGCTTAGGCGGCAGCAAGTTATGGGCCTCTACGATCAACGGCAACAGGAAGGCTAATCTCTTTTGTTCATGGAAAATCAACGCTCCGTTTGGGTGAACCTTCACGTGGGTATGGTTCCACACGAACGGTTGCACTACACGCATGGTGTGAGCGTCTCGATTGAAGATGGAGAGTCGGAGTTGGACATACGGTGGTGCCACCTCGTAGACCTTGCCATCCCAGGGTAATTCAAGAAAGCCCCACCGCTCCTTTCGGCCATAATTGACGGTATCCCAAAAGGCAGGGTCAAATTCAGTCTCAAGGGAATCAGCAAGAGTAGAGAAAAGAGTCCACGGCACCTCGTCGATATGCAAATGGTATTCCACCAATGTGAAATTATATGTTGTATGGCAATCTCCTACCCATATTGTGCCTCTCACTGCAAGAAAGCGAACACTGCTGGCTGCAGGCATGTCCCAATTCATTCCAGCCGATATGTCCAGTAAGTGCTGATCGGAAACACTGATTTGGCCAGACGGAAATGGGTTTGACCTCGGCATACCAGCAACAGGTACCCTGTCGTGGCAGTATAAAGGCAATTAGGATCGGAAGCACTCACTATTGCAGGCAGCAGCCAAACAACGAGAACCCCGTGTTGGCTGATGCGGCCAAACAACGAGAACCCCGTGTCGGCTTGGGTGTATGAACGGGCGAAAGCTAAAAGTTGGGGTCAGTGAGGATCCAGACAACTGGCTTATGCAGGTGCAGTGTCCTCACAGTTCGAGCCAATAGCTGCTGATGGAAACAATGAATCATGTTCGAATCAAGCAAACGACGAGGTAGATGCACAACATGTAACCCTTGACCGCATTGAATAACGACAGTGTGATGTAGGAATAAACTGGTTTGGGGGAGGTGGTAGGGGCAGAAAGCGTGGTGGAGCAGTAGCACTTGGCAGAAAGGGAGGACTGGTAGAAGCGAGAAAAGGGAAAACACTGAGAAGCACTGCTAGTATGGAGCACACAGCATTGAGAGGAGATAGGGCAGCAGGATATCGGGAAGAGGATAGCAGTCATGTATGAGTCAACCATGGGAGATAAAGAACCCGGTAGAATGATCACTGAGCTAAACCCTCCCCATTACCCAAGGTGCCCTTGGGAACAGTAGAGGAAATAATGGACAGGAAATAATGGACAATATGTCGCGTTTCTACTGATGTGAGGGGCACCTCGGGGGGTGGGTAATGGAGACTACTTGACTAAGTGCGCTAGCATGTAGGGGCAGTCAGCAACCTGTGAAAAAATTATGACTGGCCAGGAGAGTATCCCCTCAACGTAACAACTCTCTGGTTGACCAATAGTAGTTACCAGGAGATCCGGAGTGTCAACTGCTTAACTGTTTCTTAACGGTAAGAGGCACTCAGCATAGTCCACTCAAAAAATTCAACCTGTACATCTCTGTTCAGCATTTCATCGCAGGAGTACTCGCAGGATGCGTTGCTCTGTCATGAGCATCGTGCGATCACAGCGGGCAATAAAACTAATGATCTCAAGGTGAGTGGTTCGTAGCACTCCGTTGAGTACCTGTTCATCAAACCCTATGTCATCCAGGTCATCCATGGTTTCCTCCAACTGATACTGTAATCTCATGGCTAAGAGTTGAACCCGATGGATAAAGAGGAGCTGCTGGAGTAAAACTCGGACATGGTCAGCTGTGATGCTACGCGCGGCCCTGTTCATGGATCAGGTCCGAAATGCTGTACAGCGCTAATGGACGTTCGGCAGCAAACAGGGTGGTGGACAGGAAACACAGAGGCGGGTAAGCTCTAGCCAAATTTCACGGACGCACTGACAAATATAGACAGGTAGTATGCACTTACGCACCTCCTACTGTAACATGTCAATAGTATGCTTTGAGGCCCTAGTGGCTATTCGGCTATTCCTAGCGTCCTGCATACTTGGAGTCTAGATTGGACTGTGGCAGTAGAGAGGCAAATGTTTAAGCCGTTACAACAATGTAAGAGTATTTGGTGTAGTGTCATCCCCAGGTAATTACTTAAGGGCAGCCAATGACTAGAGAAACACCCCTTTGGTACAGAGCCATGGACATTGGCTGGAGCTATGCCACCAGTAGTTAGGAAACACCAGTCTTTCCAGCAGCTGTTAGCAGCATGTCTGAAGAGTTCATCAATCTCGGAAAAATTATTGAATAATTCCATGGTCACTCAGTATTTGTCACAAGGCCCGCAATCAAAACCTTCCAAAAGGATATGCCCGAAAAACGTGAAAAAGCTTGAAATTATGCGGTAAATTACAATTATCGGGCACAGCAGTGGGTCAAAGGGATAGTATTTTATATCTTTCCTTTGGACAGATGGTGATTCCGATTCAAATGCGGCAACTGGAGAGCTCACCGTGGCCACGGCTCCTTTTTGCGCCTTGTACCAATCCGAAGAGGCCTAAGTGCATCGATGCGCGGAAGTACTTCCATCAACATTTAACATGGTCCTTGATCTTCGTTGTGAACTCCTGCGGTGTCCTAGAGGGTAGTTTGTCCAAGAGGCTGGTCTGTGCAAGAACTTATCTGCCAGAAAATCTTGCGAGCTACCTGTGACTGATTGTTGACGCCCATAGAGTTTGCGCTGGGCTTTGTGCCCAGAAGTGGGCATGGCTTTGATGGTATCAGCCAAGTGTTGCTGAAGCCATTCCTCCAGCAGCTAGGACGTACCAGTCTTACCAGTAGCTGTTGACAGCATGTCGAAAGAGTTCATAATCCGCTAAAAAATTATGACTTGTCTAGATGGAAGCTCGGCGTTGGTCAAAGGGTCCACTATCAAATCTTCCAAAGGGAATGCCCGCGAATAGGTCAAGGAGGGGAAGCCCCACTATTCTATCCTTGGACCATTGGCCTTGTACTCTGATTACACTTGGTCCGAGGCACCTGCGTCCAGATTCGCTGGCCACGTAGAGCTTTACGGCTGCATGCCGCTGTATGGCATGAGCAAGGCAAGGGACGGCAGCAATAGGTACGTATCAAACCCTGTGAGGCACTGGTTTGGAAAATCGCAACGCATAGCAGATTAGCAGCTAACGCCTCGCCATTACCCAAGGTGCCCTTGGGAACAGCAGCTATCGGACTGTGATGGTCTTCTAGGCTATGTTAAACTTGGGGCATGAGGTGCAATGAGCGGCGAGGGAACTATCTACGTGCGCGCAGTCCGACCGGCACCATACTCTGTACAGGGGAGACATCATCATGGGATTGCTTTGGGATTGCTTTACCCTCGTCGGTGGTGCTTCCCTAAGGATACTTTGTGATGGGCGGCGAGGGCACTATCTACTTGAACTTGGCTATACTGAAGGTCCCGCCGACTCAATTACTCTGCACGAGGGAGGCGTCATCATGATACTGCTTTGTCCTGCGTCGGTGGTGCTCACTGGAGGATATTCTATAATAATTGCTCGGAATTTCTTATAATCATTAGGATATTTTATGACTCAGACTAAGATAGTGCGCCGGCTGGCCAGTTGAGCGTGGGAGAGCAGTTCTGAGCGTAGGCGCTGCTCAGCTTGGCTATGTTGCCAACACGGCAATAACTATCAGAGAACAGGTCCTCTTAAACGTGGTAGACTGACAAAGGAACCCGGGCAAGAACTAAGTCTGAAGCAACCATATACATTTATTCAGTTTTATGGGGCATTCACTCGCACGGTACGTGACGAGGCGGTACTTAATTTGGAAAATTGGGTAGTGTGCTGACGGCAAATTATTGTTGGAGCATAGAAACAAAGGCTTACCAAGGAACGTGCGAATCGGCCTAACTACTTAGCTGTTGTTGCGCCTGGGCACGAGCCGAGAGGTATCATTTATTGGTGTCTGCGTCGGGACGCTTCATTTGCCCGAGGGGGGCGTCATTATGGCACTGCTTTGTCTTACGTTAGCAGCGCTCACTTAAGGACACTTAAGGACATTTTGTTGGAATTACTTGGAAGTTTTGGTAATCATTGGGATATTGGTTGACTGAGACTAAGATAGTGCGCCGGCTGGCAGGATGGAAGTTGGGGAGCATTTCTGACCGCAGTCGCTGCTCAAATTGGCGACGCCGCCAGCACGGCAATAACTATCATAGAACAGGTCCTCTTAAATGCGGTAGGCTGCATTTACCCATGGGTGCAGTGCTTGCGTAAAGGGCCCGACGCTATGAGGTTCCTACAACTAACCCAGGAATTTAGAATAGCGCAATGGACTGCTAGGCACTCTTAGACTGAAGGGTCAGAAGTACAGTGTGAGACAGACCCGACCAAGGACACACGAGAGACTCAAGACAGTTAAGGGTTGCAGTGTCGGCGACTCTATGTGGGGTAGGACTTATTCCTACACCCACTCCATGACCCAAGGTACCCTTGGGAATAGGCACGATCAGATGGCAGTTGCATGGTGGTAGCTTACCGCAAGTCGTTTAATTAAAGGTCAGCTGTTGCTCACTTCGCTGCCTGTGCTTGCTATGGCTCTGGGGTGCTTAGAGTTTTTTTTTTTTTGGGTGCTTTTTCCCCCTCTCTGCATCCCACCTCTTGCCCTGGGTGGAAAGCGGAGTCCTGCTAGGCTCCCAGAAAAACAGGCAGTAGGGAAAAGAGAGTAGGACTGTAAAACGGGTTGTACCTTTGGTTAACTGCTTCGTGGAAATGGTCATGCTGAGTAGCTACTACAACCAGGCAACCTAATCGCACTGGTAAATTAATATTAAATTGATATTCAGGCGTAGCCGAGTCCCCGCTTGGGTTAAGGCCGGGTCCTGTCTGTAGGGTCACTCGATCCCTTCACGTGCCAACTGCTGGATTGAAGCAGAAAGTCATGCAGGCTGAGGGTTCTTGAAGTAGAACTCCACGCGCATAGGACAATTGGGCGAGATTGCGGAATTATGGCCTTGGTTTCAAATTATCCAGGGAAAGGGTTCAGGATTAGGATGTCCTCATGGGTCTTGTGCAGGCAGGAAGAGCTACCCAGAGTACCCCTGGGAGCCCCCCCCTTCCTTTGACCTGACTAGAATGCATGAGGCATAGGACCTAACTTGGCATAGGGTGGGTACCAAAAACAGAAGTAGTAAGCTGATGAGTGTATTTACCGATCGAAGACACCCCAGCAGCAATAACTACGCATCAGCAGCCGGAAGTAGCCTGGTCAGTGGTAGGCCGTTTACTGTAGGGTTGCATCACCACCTGTTAGATTACTTCAACTTGGCGGGCTGCTCTTTGTATTCCAGGCGCCTATAGTGGCGCAAAAGAGACTGAGGCTCGTAATGGGTTAGATTCGTCCATGAGAAAAGGTGGTTGTATGGTCACCAATGAAGGTACAGAGCCCGGGAGGACGTTTCAACCCCCTCCTGTAGAACGTTCGCGTCGAGCACGCAGCTTGGCAAGGGCTTCCAAGGGGGTGGCGTAAATGTATGGCGATCCTTGAGCTCTGCGCTGTTTACGTTGGGAAGTAAGGGGTGCTCGTCGGGCTAGGGTTAAGGCATGGCTACTTGCAGTATGTTTGAGGGTGTCAACGTATGCTTTGTGCACCGTGCACAGAGGGGTGACTTTGAACCATGTCTGCTCAAAGTACAGCTGATGCTTGGAAAGAACGTCCTTCTCGATCTGCCTCAACAATTGTTCAGGAGGCGGGGGAGCAACTAAGAAGCCATCATGCAGCCAGATCAAGGAGTGTGTTGGGTGGCGAGCAATGAGTGCACGAATAGTGTCCTCGACAATTGTGGCTTCGAAGTACTCTAGCAATCGAAAGGCGCTGTCATTGTGGTTGACCAGGAACTCTGGGCGAAACCGCGGTAACAGCTGCGTAGTCAGGGTTCTACTCAGAGAGCTTAGTTGGCACAGAATTACGTTTACACTCGCACTGGGGGAGCCGTCGACCATAGAGCTTAGGTATCTGTATGTGGTATCTAGGGGACTATTAATAATTCTCAGTGGAAGTTGCTTGATGGTGTCGGGACAGATTGCTTCTACTTGCTGAATATAAGGGTCCCGGGCTAACTGCGCGCGGAACTCATCGATTGTGGGGAGGGGAACAAAGTCGGGCGCAAACAGTAATCCCAGGCGGCGGACCAGTTCATAAAAGGATCCTTTGAGGTCAATTTCGCAGTGATTCTGCCCGAATAGTAAAATCCTGACAGTTCTCGGTAGCCGTTGGCCCCCTATGGTGCAGCAATACTTTCGTCCATGGTTGTCTGCAGCTTTCGGGAAGTAGTCAATATCAATACTACAATTTTGCGGTAGGCATGGGGAAAGGTAGGATTCGATCAGCTGGCGGTGGTGGGGGTGGAGGGTCAGGTGTTTCCGGAGAAGGCCGTGGTCAACACTGGGTCTCTCAACTAGGGTAAGGGTGGGCTGGCTCCAGGGTGGTTCAAAACTTTGAATGTGGAAACCTCCTACCTGAAAGAGACTTACAGGGAATGATGGCTTAATGGACACCGGTCCAGCATCCCTATTGAAAGCAGCGGGATCGCTCCTATAGCTAGTCAACAGGAATTGGGTAGCTTGCCCTGCTAGGTCATCTGCAATACCGTTAGCGACGCGAGGCAGGTATATGAAGAGGCTGTCCGGAAGGTGTAGACTTACGGCTGAACGAATGCTTTCCAGTGGTTGGTGCATGTCTATTCTTCGGAGACGGCCTGCAAATTGAAAGTATTTGATAACAGGAAGGATGTCACCTTGGATGACCACCTTGGGTGTGAAGCCGCGGCTTGATAAACTTTGCTTGACGACGACAGCCACCTCCTCAACCAGATATAAGCAGGCCATGATTTCTGCTTCTATATTGTCTGAACAATGAGGTAAGGCGACCGACCGACATGCAACAACTCGAGACCGACCCCCTTCTATTACATAGATAACGTATCCAGCGCCGCCTAATGACTCATCATGCATACAACTACCATCGAATTGACCTACGATCTGGATCACGGTTTCGGATGGTGCCTGGTCGGGAAAGGTTGCTAGGATCAACTCATTAGCACTGATGGGTTGAAGAGCAGTGACAGTGCAGACAGAATTAGGCGAACTGGGGCTGGCTGGGACAATTTTAGCATTGGGGCGGAATCCTGCCATCCGGGCCCCGGCTGGGGTAATGAGGCTGAGCCATGGATGTCCAAGTGGGAGCACCGCAATAGGTTGATCCGGGGCAATGAATGTCAACGCTGTGCAAACCAGATCAGGAAGTGCTGCTGAGTGAAGTGTAACTGCTTCATTGGCAGTAGTTTGCATGTGGCAGGGATGGTTCTGGTTGTTTGCGCCTGCATGCTGGGGTCTTATCGCTGACGCAGGCTCCGGAAGGAAACGAGCTGGTATCGCTTGCAGGCGAGTTAACCATTCGGGGACACTTAGGGGAACAGAGGATGGTGCATGTTGCATGCCTCCATGCTCAAGCAAGAGTCGGCGGAACTGATGCAAAACGTGGCTCGCGATTACACATCCAGCTGTGTTGACTCGGGCTAGTTGGTCCAAAGATTTAACTGGAGTGGGAGTAGGTGAGAAGATGCTGGCAACCAGGACAGGCACAATGCAGAAACGAGCCCAATGCTGAGAGGAATTGTCCCCATAGCCACATGCAACGCAAGGGGGAAGATCTCGTGCCCGGTCACGCCATGAGGCAGGAATGGAAAAGGATCCCCGAACCGACTCTGCGATGGCATGCCAGGGGGACGTGGTCGGGATCCCCCATCTCTCACTGCTGTGCAGGGTAGTGGCGTTGATACCATGGTCATGACAGCATTTTTCACAAGCGGGAGCAAAATTAAGGCAACAGGCTTGTGATGCGGTTGATCATTTTGCCCAGTTGTTGCAGATCAGATTGGACTCCCGCAAGAGCTTCACTTGGGCTTCTGACAAGCAAGGACGGAAGGCTCTCAGGTCCCAAGGGTTCCGAGTCCTGAATGCTGTGCGTGATCTTGGGGCTCATGTGGTTTACACCTGTCAACTGACCAACAAGACTGCCATTGACCGGTTCAAAGACCTTGAGGATTTTTGGCCAAAGTTGCGTTCTGCCTCTTGCACCTTTCGTCAGAAAGCAGTTTAAGTCCGAGTGGGTACAGTCGGGTGGGAACCCCACAGAGTTGGCATGGTTGCTCAGCCTGTAGCGAGCCTGCCAGTCGAAGCCGCAGACATTCATCATCATCCTCATTTACCGCCCACCGTAAGACCGCAAAGCGTGCAACCCCATTAACAGCGAGTTTAGGCACTGTGGCTAAATGAGCCAACCAAGCCCACGATACCCCGCCCGGAAGGAGCTGCGAACTTACTCTAGACTGTAAGTATTGCAGTGCATGCACTTGGATGGCCTCGTACAGACTGAGTTTCAACTGGCGAAGGAATTGGAATTGTTTTTTCCTGGTATTCTGTCCTGCAAGTATGCGTAGCAAGTTACCGACTGTGTCAATGCCTAGCAGGGGAGTCCATGTTCGGAATATGCGTTGGACAACTGCTCCTTGCCTTGTCCCTACATCCGGGTACCCCGGTGAGAGAAAGGCCGTAGAGCCATTCTGTCTAAGCCAATAGCCCAAACACGCTGCAGTGAGCGTAACAGCCGGGTCTAAAGCGGGAGCAATACCTAACCAACGAAATATATGGGGGAGATACCTTGCAGCAAGCCATAGTCTCCCAAGGATAAGTTTAGCAGAACGTTGTTGGTATAAGTTAATGTCGTCCGGGGTAAAGCCAAAGTATGTACTTTGGTAAATATTAAGGGACAGAATAAAACAGTTGTTGGCAAGGCTTCTTTGCACTACAGAGTGGGCAGGTGTGGCAAAAAGGGCTAGTCGTTGGTTGGCCTTAGTCATAGCTTTGGGATTAATGGCTTGTGTGCCTGTAAGCTCCTCTACTGGGGTCCACCCTTGACTACTACGGGTATATTTCCCATATAGGATTAGCCCCAGCGCAGTAGTTTTGCCTTCAATTAGGTGTGCTCCCCAGTCGGAGCGTTCTAGCGCATTTAAAGTACTATGGGAGGCAGGATGATTAACTAGAACACTGCACTTGTTGGAGCAGCCACACTGTACTAGGAAGAGTGGGTCAATTTTGGCTAGATGCTCTCCAGATAGAATGGAATCCACTTCTGCTGGGGTGAGGCACACAAACAAATTTGATCTGCACACAATGGTGGTGGTGCTATAACCGATCCTGTGAACCAAAGCTTGTCGTAGTGTAGCATATCCTGATAACCTTTGTGCCCAGTGCAGTGATGGGTATTGGTCGATCTGACCCGAGCAAGCTGCATGCATATTGATCCCACTGGTTCGCCAGCAGTGGTGTTCATCAATTTGAATGCCCGCGGATTTCAAACGAATGCAAGCTTGCCAGGCATCCGTGAGCCATTGCATGCCAGCTGTGGTGTCTCCCACCATCGTAGTGTCATCAACATATCCTTGAACTGTAAGCATTCCGGGGATTCGGTTGAGGTAGGTTAAAACTGGGTCCATGGCCACGCAGAAAAGCAGAACTGAGAAAGACCGACCCATATCAACGCCCGTGACAATCATTTTTGAGGGCAGGAGCTTACCTTGGACCTTGTGCCTGCATCTTTGGAAGAGTAGGATGTGTCGAGTATACATGATGATCCACCAGGGGGCTTTACACGCTGATAAAATTTGCAGGATCCAGTAGGGGTTAATCCTCTCGAATGCTTTGGACAGGTCTAGGGATAGACATGCGCAGGGTGCATCTTGATCTAACACAGCTTGGACGGATTGGACAGCACTTTGGGGTTCACGGAAGACATTCAGCACCGTTTGAGAGGGGTGGAGTAGCGGAGCAATGGCTTTAGTCATGACTGTTGCGATGCTTCCATCTATGACTCTCTCAAATGTCGATGGCATACCTAGTGGACGGAAATTATCAGCAGTGGGGCCCATTTTGGCTTTCGGGATCCATGCTTGGACTGAACAAGGAGGTGGAACTGCAGACCGACAAATGTCATTGAGATGCGTAACCATCGCCTCCGAAGACACTCCAGGATGGAGTCGCCATGCAGCATAGGGTATTCCATCTGGTCCTGGGGAGGAATCATTAGTGGCAAGGACAGTTCTGATTAGGTCTTCCGCACCGGGCGGGGGAACATGTGGCCAGGGCTGGATTTGCGCTTTATATTGATCAAGGTAGTCCGTCCACTCAGGATCATATTTGACAGGCGGCTGGAACCAGAACTTGCGGGTAGCAAGCATGGCTGCCGACAGGTCCAGATCAGTCCGGCACTGGTTGCCCTCGCCGTTCAAAATCGGACCATTATAAAATACTGTTCGCGGGCAGCTAGCCCGAAGCCTCTGCCACAGGGGGGCATTGGTCCCAAGGCCACGACTTCGAGTAGTTTCGTCTCGATTCCTTGTGATAAGATGCTGTTGCTGTAGCTGCAGGTCATGGAGCTCGAAACACTTCCAAAGGAAGGTACGAGGCACCGTAATTACCGTGGATGATTGACAATATTCTTCCAAGGCAGGGCGGAAGCCAGGAAGGGCCGCCAGAAGCTCTCGTAGCAAACGTTTAGAAATATTGAGAAGTGATTGATCAGATTGGAGGTGTTTCCTTAGAGTGTTGAAGTCCCGGGGCCGTTTAGGGAGTGACATCCACCACTGCCATACTAATGTCTGAAGGGATTCAAGGGTGGGTTGAGAGACTAAGCACAGCCGTCGAACCAGCGATTGGAGTGATGGCCAAACTTGCCTGGTGTCATGGCGGTCCTTACCCGGTTGGAAAACACTCGCTGGTATGGTCATATGAAGAGGTAGGTCAGGGCTACTGGCAACTGGTGGCCTGTGGCGCAATTGGATGGAGATACATGCATGTCCAGCAAGTTCAAAAAGCCGATCATAGAATACATGATGTTGGATAAGTCCTCGATTCATGTATTCGGTCGGAAGAATGACCTTGTCGATTGCTGACGAGCCGTTCGGGCCCCAGAAAGTCGGTTCATCTCTAACAATGTCATCCCCTTGAGCTGTACTTAATATACGGTGCCAAGCATCAGGGGAGAGGTGATGCCCATGATTGAAATCGCCGACTATGAAAAAAGGGTCCGAATGGTCCTGATGGTCAGATAACCATCTAGCAAGCGTTTCACAATCTTCTTTAGCACTGCTGGGGTGACAATAGGCCGAAATTACCCAAAAGCAGTCGGTTCTGGTCTGGACCTGTGCGGCAAGTAGTTTACCAGGCGCGATAACAATCTGCTGTAGAAGTCTAAAGGAGCATGGAATCAATATTGCTACCCCTCCCGATAAGCCTCCATTTTCTGTGACGATTGATGGGGAGTGCGCTATGTTGAAACCTGGATAGGTTTGGAGAAAATTGGTAGCAGTACTTGTTGTCCATCTAGTTTCTTGGAGGCAGACGATTCCCTGCCTAGCGCGGCGGAGGATGGCTTGTGTCTTTGGGTTAGTCCATTGCAACGTTCTCCACCCTGATACATTCCATGTGGTTAAATATCTAAGGGCAGTGCAGCAGTCTTGTTTCTTTTCTAGACGATATTTAAGGACTTCAGCACAGAGAAGGCTAAACTCAGAAGAGTCGGTCAGCGCTTGCGCAAGGAGTTGTCTAGATTGGAAAAAACATTCACTGTGGATACCACACTTATTAGCCACCGTCTGAATGTCTAATATTGGCCACGGAGCAGGTATCTGGAGCACATGCGGCAGAAAAGAGAGTGACTGCAAGCAGTGAAGGCTCTTCGGACATTTGGTCATAAATTGGAGTGAATACAGCGCTCGAATTTGTCGGGACCACGCGTTGCGAAATTCGAGCAGCAGAGGTTTCGCAACTGTCCCGAGGCGCGGCATGTCTACTGGTTACACTTTATCAGGGAACACACAAAATAGGCAAAGTTGGGGGGGGCATTATCTGGATTCCAGCTACATGCTAGTTCCTGACTAATTTTCCCAATATGGTTAATGTGTGGAAGAGCGGCACTATGATCTGGGTACTTGAAAACACGGTTGTCAATAGATGCTTTAATCAGGCATGTTTGGTAACCCTTAGTGTCATCGAGTTTCCAGTCGTGCGCAGCAGCAACAGCGACATCACCCTCGTTGTCAATAAACATGCAACCATGGAATTCAGGATAAGCGCTGACTGCCATGTGTACATTACAAGAGGATTGTGCTACAAACCGAGACAGGAAGCAAACAATGCACTGGTCATATAGGAAGGCCCCGATGAAGCGATGACAAAGTAGATATTGTCCTTTATGCCCATATGGAACAGCGAACCAGACGCAGTTGGGGTTGGTACAATGGAAAGGGATAGGTACAGCCGTAAACACAACAGGGCGAGGCAGTTGCTGCCATGGGATGTCAACTCTGGTATGACAATTCCACGCGGCTGTGTCAAGGTGGAAAGTATTCGAACGTGGAAATTGAACACAATAGACAGTCCATTTGGCAGGGGCGTCCCCAAATGTGGTAATATGTGCTTGATCCTCCCAATCAGCAATATGGACCAAATGGACAGAAATCTGCTCACGATGTAAAATGGAGTACAGCCAGAGCAAAAGTTGCGTCATGGTGGAGGTGCACCGTCCAACAGATCTCAGCATGTGGGAGATCCATTCCTTGGCTTGAGGACAATGGCGCTCGATAGCAGCATCATAGTTGTGCCCAAGGAAGAATTGCAACAAATCTTCTGCTCTGCCAATTCCTGCTCCGAAAAACTTCATTCCTATAAGGATGCTTTGCATGTGTTTTTCCTGAAGGAGTTGGACTGCAGTTGGTGATAACTGCGATGGCGGTTTATCATCAATGACACCTAGGTCAGCAGGGTGAATCTTACGGGGCAGTAGGCAGCAGCTGCTTCGGAAATACATTGGGCATGATTGGGGTTAAGGGCCCTTCGAGTGCATGAATTGGGAATTCTGGCCTTGGGTCAAGACCAATTTGCTTGGAGGAGAAATCACGAATACGTTGCTCTCGTGCCAGGGTTTGTACTTGTTCACGCAGGGCTTGATATTGAGCTCGAGCCTGTTTTGGGTGAGCGACTCCGGACCATGCATGTTTGGTTGTTGTGTCAGCAGGTTCAGTAAGCCAGTCGCGTAGCCTCTCAGGGTGTCCTACGGCTGCTTGAATATATTCAGGATGAAAACTATTGCCACAATAGTTCCTAACTGTAAACTCAGTGAGCAGCGAACGATGTGCTTGTACTCGGTCAAAATGGTTGTATAATCCAGCTAGTTTTTCGACTTCCTCACAGTACAAGATTCTCATGGGTGCTTTGATGTGGGGATGATGGAATATTGGAAGGATAGCCCGGACAAGCCGGTCTCTATCCATGGTACTCACATTTTTTTGTCGGAGAGACTGCAAGAAACGATTCCATGCACGCAAATAGTGTGGCGGTAGGGATTTCTCAAAATCAAGGGCAGGGATTATATCACTGGAGTGCATTTTGGCTTGGAGTTGAAATTGAGCTTTATCTCCCCAATAGAGGTAGTCCCATATAAGAGAAATTGGTTGGTATGCCGTCCAAGATAGCTGATACACATTGTGACCCAGGACAGATCTGACTCGTAGGAGTGGTCCAAAAGGAATCGGATGACCATCAAAGTCTAATAAGGGTCCTTCTATGTCACTTGGTTCAAGGACGACCGCCTTAGAGACTTTGACACAGTCTTGGTAGTTGCGAAAGTAGAATCTGTTACGTCGTATTCCATGTGTATTCTTAGGGTCAACACGGAAGCTGTCAGGAGTGGAATCAGGGTTAAGTCCAAGGGCACGGAGGATGGCTTTGCGATGAATGTCAAGCATGGCACCTGCATTTTCAAGCAGAAAACGGATGTATGCAAGAGGATAGTTCATTTGCACAAGCCACAGAATTATGTGGACATAATAAAAAAGAGAGCTACAGTGGCCAGTAAGCCCAAGGAGTCCTTTAAAGGGACCGGCTGGGGTGAGGTCCTGACAGGGTGAACCCGCAATAACGAACCAGCGGCACTGTGGTCCAGCTAATGCAAATGCTTCCTTGAGTATTTGACATTGATTGCGAATAAGCTGCCGCACATCGTTTGCATAGAGCGTGTAAGTGTCTTTGCTGGTTTGGGTCCATTCACCATCCGTGCGAAGACCAAATTGTTCCCCCACGAGTTGTCTGAGGATTGGATCACATTCTGCAACAATGATAATACGCGGGGCACATCCTATAGCTTTATTGATGGCCGGAATGGCTGAGCCTACGCCGTCAAAAAGGCTAATGATGGCATATGGATAAACTTTGGAATGCTTAGCCCTTTTGGGAGGGGATGCATCTTTCTCCTTCACAAAGGAACTCTGGGGAGCGCAAGTCTCTCCACTGGCTGGAGGGCGAAAGCTATCAGCATGTGCACATGATGGACTGAATTTGTTGCAGTTATCATCAGGGCATGACCGGACATCCTCTGCTGGCGTATGCTCATGCTTAGAGCACTGGGCACTCGCAGTGATACTGACTGGTGTCATAGCCTCAGTCTCATGAGGGCAGGGAACAGCCACAAGCTCTTTACTACTAAGGTCTGCCTGGAATAGTGTAACATTATCACTTAGAGGAGTGTCCGTACGGCCAACTGTGGGTGCCCCACAGTGGCTTTCAGACACATCACCCGTTATGTCATCGTTCTGGCCAGTCTGTGGAATGGGTGTGCTACCATGAGGAGACGGCGGACCAGGGCCAACCATGTGTACCCCATGGTGGCAGCAATGATCATTGCCGGCCGACTCGTTAGGCAGGGGGAGAGGCGTGTGTTCAGTTGTGGGTGGGTAACCAACCACGAGTACCCCGTGTTGATCACCCGCCTCACTGTGTTCAGGGTGGGTGTGTTTCGGGATATCATCAGGAGGAAGGTTCTCACCTGGCAGTGAGGAGTCGATTGTCTTGTCATTCAATGCTTTTGTCAGCTTATCTGAAGTACTGTGATCTCCCAATTTCTTTCTGGAAAAACTGGGGGCCTGATACCGTTTAGCACTGATGCCAATAGTATTTTTAGGTTTTAACTTTGGTTTTTTGAGTCGTTGAGACTGCTTGGCACACTGAAGTGTGGCAGGTGCAATGGCCTTATACTGCGGAGGTTGGAAGGAGTAAGGCTGATGTTCATGCCGACGAAAAACAAAACCCCATACAACGGCGGTTGCCTTCAGTTGTTTGACCGGGATCCAAACATGGCCTCGTAGATTATCATAAACAAGAACCTGTTCTTCATTGCACCGTTCAATGATAAGAAAATGGTGTGATGACTTTCCTTGAACAAGAATGATACCAGTGATAATGAAAGGTTGAGAAACCGGATTGACACTCAGGGTAGGAACGTCAAAGAGCTGTCCAAGGAGGTTTAATGCCTTGGTGGCAATTGGCAGCTGCTCAAGGGGGCTTGTAATCTTAAGGGTGAAAGTCAAGCAACCTTCAATCTCTTCATTGCTTTGTTGGTCCTCATTGAAACAGTCACTGGCATGAGAGAAATCAACATCCTCCCTGTCAAGCGCAAGTCGTGGAGCCCGAGTTGCAATCATTTGTGGAAGATCAATGGTATCATTTTCAAGGTTAATACTCAACATCGTATCGAACAGAGGAGCAGAAACCTTGCCTGATGCATTACATGAAAGGCAGCTCACCTGAAAATGCGCAAAGAAGAATTCGCAATGTTCCGGAAATAAATCATCACAGGCTGCAATAATCGCGGTGTCAAGGTCAGAGACTTGCCCGGGTGGAAAGGCATTCACATTCAGGTAGCTGGCAAAGGCAGCGCAGACTTCTCCAACACTCACTCGTCTTCCTTGCACAGTAGCAGTCTGGTCAGCCCATGTCCATCCATTGCCAATAGCGCATAAGACTAATTCTCTGATATGGCCATGGAACATGTTATCATTCCAAGGTGCATGGGTGAGGACACGAAGTGCAGTAACCGCATAACACATATAGCTTGGGAAGTTAATGTGATAACACGTTGCAAGCTTGGAAAAGTAGTCGCTATCAGCATGGGAAAATGAGCTGGGCCATCCATTGATGATTTCTCTATTGGAAATAAGGAAATTACTGCTTTGTTCGCTGCCACAGAGGATATTGTCAATAGGGCTATGTGAGGCTTTGACAAAGATTACATCATCACTAGGAGCATGTGTTTGCGCCTTATCATCCAGTGGTTGATAGGCGGCATTCTGCGCTAAGAAGTCAAGGATAGTTCCGGGTGGTTGATTGGGTGTACCCTTGTGCTCATTTTTGTTGTGGCTCGCCTGTTTACTGGTCTCCTGGCTCTTGTGTGCTGGTAAACCAACTTGTGAGGTAAGATTGCCAGATTGGTCTTGCTGTTTCGGCGTTGGGTCCTTGGCAATATTCGTAGGAGGTTTAAGTGATTGTGCGGCCTGAGGCATGGAGTGGGTATGAGTGGGTCCGTGGGTAGCATCCTTTCTCTGAGCGGGGCAGTTCATTAATGAGAGTTGAACAGTGACGTTGGGGATAAATTTCTCTGGTTGGGAAGTGTCACACAACCGTGAGTACCCCACGTTGGCGACATCTTCATGGTCGGTGTGCATACCAGCATTCTGGTGCAAGTGTTTCATTTTGGGGGAATTGGGGCTGCTCATAATGCCATTTTGGGTATTTTGTCCTGGTTCGCTATGGTGAGTCTGATCAAGGTTGTCCTTGGCAAAGTTGCTGTTAGAGGCGACAAGGGAATGGCCATGGAGAGTATTTACAAGTTGGCGCGATTCTTTATCAGAACTACCAGTATCATCATCAACCGGATCAAGCGCTGTTGCAATACATTCCATGGGCACATCATCACAGTGTTCGCCAACAGGCGCCTGATGATGCGTTTCCGGGGGTTCTGGGGGTTTGCCGTGATTGGTTGGGGCAGGCTGCATCTCAATATCACCCTCAGGGGATATGTTGGGAGATCCTCTACTGTGCCTGGGTTTGTAAGGTGGGTGGTACGCCGGTCTATTCCCTGTTGGTGTTGGACTCGACTGTCCATGAGAGGGCACACTCTTATCACCGTTCATTCCATGGCCATTTGGAAAATGAGCAGTTGGTGTAGTATTAGTATACTGCTCTTTCAATCCAGCATGGGTAGTGCCAACAACGGGAGGTCTTAGTGATGGTACAATACAGGCATATGCTTCTCGGAGATAACAACTTTGCGTTTGATCGATGACCTGCGATATTGAAATTCCAGGTGGGAGTGTGATAAAAATCGAGGATGGTTCAAAAGTACGTATGATCAATTCATCATAGTATCGTACCTTCCATTCATCACGCTCAAAGTGGATGGATTTCAAATGAAAACACTGTTCGGGACCCAGGACGATGTGATAAAAAAGCCATTTCTGATGGTCCCTATGCCTGATAAATTCATGATGAAGTAAATCAATCTTGACAGTGTCGGAGTTCACCACAAAGGATTCCTGGATGAAAGAGTTGTCACAAAAATTAACTTTTTGTAAGCATTCCATCAAAGGCATATGCAACTCCTTAGGCGAGAAGAACCAAGCCGGCGGTTGGGACGCAATGGCAATGATATTGGTGAAGTCCTGCATAGAGTCAATGACAGTAGTGCGTAAATCATAATATCTTTTGGCTGACTGTTTCTTGTTCGGTTCGAAAGATAGATGACTGATCCTGCCTTCTTTAGGGATCATTTGCTGAGCAATGACTTTATTCCAGTGATCCCGCCTGGTTTCAACTTCAGTTAGGGACACATCAGCCCGAAAGTCTTCTGCAGAGGGGCACTGGTGCTGGATAACCACTTGGCCAGGGTCACAATTCAGCGAGAGAGGGAGAGAGTCTTCATGCTTAATTTCAATATCAAAACAGAGACACTTTTGCTGCGACCTGTCAACCTGGCACCAACGAATGGAGAAATTAACAGCTCCCACTTTTTGTTTGAGCAATCGTATTAAAGATGATTGATTTGATTGGTCAAGTTGATTCTCCTTACATAAAGATGAGGGGATTTCCGCCCATAAAATCTGTGCAGGTGCGTACTGAAAGGAGCCAATCTTTCCAAATTTGACTTGAAAGTGATTAGAATCATGGGCAGCCTGTGTGCAATGTGGTTCTGTTCGCAGCATGTGGACAGTAAATGCACCCTGTTTAGGCCCAATTGGCAGATGTACATCAAATGGAAGAAGAGCTAAGTGAAGATTAATGACAAGTGACGGCGATCCGAAGATGGCAAGCCTTCTGTAGTTCATGAAGTGGTACCTAACTTTAAGGTTGGCTAGTTGGACAAGAATCTCATTAAGTACGGGATTCGGAAAAGCCTTCAAATCCAATACTGACATAGTAATTCCATGTGGGAAATGCTTTTGGAATTCTGAGTCATCCCATGGAAAGAAACGCTTAACCTGACATTCTGCAAGTCCATGCAACCAAACGGCATCCACAGTTGGCTGTAAAATCTTCTCAACTAGCTCGATGTCTGCCAAGCAATCATTGGCAATTTGAACAGTGAGTGAGGTAACATCGATCTTATCTGATATACGATGGCATCCATTGGGTCTTCTAAAATCAATATAGTTGACTACAGAGAGGCTCTGAAGTTCACTGATCGTCTGGTGTCGTTCAACAACGGTTCTGGGGAAGACATACTCCAGCGTTCTGCAGGGTCGAGGCCAAGAAACATGGCAATGTTCGGCATAAGGTTCAACCTGGCATGCAATGAGATATTTCTCTTGGTTATTTGCGGAGCAAAAAGTAACTCCAAGATTTTGCATGAAGCCAACATGCTGAACCTTATCATTGAGGAGATTGTATAGCCATGCAGAAGCTTCAAATTCACTGGTACTACTTGAACAAGTGAAGACAAAATGAACAGAAATATCTTTGTTAAGGCATATGTCTATGAATTTCTGAAGGACATAAGCTTTGGGGAGCAACAGGCAGAGGCCGACTCCTGTATCACTGTGATCAAAAGCTTCTTCATAAGTGATCACTGTACCTGAATATCTGTTCGAGTCAATATCACTTGGACAGTTGGCAACAAAAAGATGTTCCTTCCCAAGACTGGACACCAACTCAATGGCATGTTGTTCAATAGTGTCATGAGGGTTGTAGTTCATGTAGTCGACTATAACCCAGAGTACCCCTGGGTATAGTGACTACACAGAGGCAAGCAAGAGGGGCAATCTGGGCTGAAAAGACGATAACAAGAAACAAAAAAGACTACACTGAGTACCCCAGTGAGCCTTGTGAATAAATCCAACAAGATCACAAGTAAAAGAACTACACTGGGTACCCCAGGAGTCCTTAAACAAGTGGGGTTCAAAAAAGGTGTGTTCAACGGTCACAATGCAAGTGGGCAAAACAGAGAAGGTAGATCTTAAATAAACAAAACTAAGATAAACCCCCCCCCTCCCAAATTATCCTCACAACAAGGTTGACGGGCACGTTTGTGCTCTTCCTACGGCAGTACTACCCTAGCCCCTTTTTTACTGGTGCCCCCAAAATTAACTCACGCAAATCACCCAAGATGGATGTTTGCCCCTTGAGTTAAAATCAGGTTACCCAGTACCCACGGGGTTTGAGCCGATACAGCCTTGAGCCAATGGCTACGGATGGAAGACACCCACGCCGTATTGCAGCAAACGGAACTCCTTGCAGGTGTTATCAACGAGCAAGACTGCAGAGACATTCGCACAGCCTGCGGTTGCTTAAGAAGTCTGCGCATTCGACTAGAAGCTCGTGCCAACGTTACAGAACGAGAAGTGATTAGTCGACAGCTATAGCTCATGCATGCGAGCGTACAACAGCACCGGACTGAAGACCTTAACACAGCTGACACAAGTTGCCTGTCCAGAACCTCTTTTGAGCACTTTGAGGATAGACCTGGTCCCTGGGCAGAGAAAAACGCTCGTATTCCTACACCAATGTAACCAAGCAAGCTACCATGATCATTGACCGCATCTAATGCAGTTGATCTCAACACCTGCCAAGTTGACCGCTCCAGCTGCGCAACGCTTGCAAGCCTGCATCCATGCGGTCGAGCTCGCCCTTCGCGAACTCGATCGCATTGGATTCAGTTTTGAAAGTGGTATACTCCGCCAAAGTGCACTGCAACTCCCATATATGGGTATTTTCTCCCATGTCACGAAGATGCAATGCAAGAGCACTAGCATGGTAGTGCCACTAACAATTTCGGAATATGATGATTGGAAAAGCAGTACTGAGCGGACTCTGAGGGTACCTGAGTGCTGTTACCGCGCCGTCTTTTTCACCTTAGACCACGTTTCACTTTCCTGTTTCACTGCGGTAGCTTCTCACCACTTTGTTGTGACCCGGCGTTGACGGTGTTTGCTTCAAAGTGTTTTGGTGCTATATTATGCCATGATGGCTGCTCTTTGAGATCTCGGGGATCTTGGCTGGGGGGATCCCTGGTTTCCGCATTGAGCTGTGTTGCTTCAGCACCCTGTGATGTGGCCCTGGGTGATTTTTTGGTTGGTTTTTTGGTTGTTTTCTTGTTTAAGGGCCTGCGTTGACATGGCACAGAAGTTGTCATTTGCATGCGTCGAGATGTATGATGGCCTGCGCGAAGGATGGCACACAAGTTGCTATCGGAATTCATCTCAAGAGCACATTGCTGTCCTTTTGCCCTGTTTTTTTGTTTGTTTGTTCTGTTCTGTTTTGTTTGTTTGGTTGTTTTTTGTGTGTTTTGCTTTTTGTGGTTTTTGTTTTGTTTGCTTTTTTGTTGGTTTGTGCTCGCTCTCGGCAATCGGATAGCTTTATGGACTATGTAAAGGTCCACACCAGCTCTCTTTTGTGGCTTTTCATGCATGTCAATTCAATTTCCGGCAAGTAAAAGCTTGTGTAACGACCTGGCGAAAGCCTCGGAGGCGTTGGACGGAAAAAAAAATCAAAACTGAATCCAATGCGATCGAGTTCGCGAAGGGCGAGCTCGACCGCATGGATGCAGGCTTGCAAGCGTTGCGCAGCTGGAGCGGTCAACTTGGCAGGTGTTGAGATCAACTGCATTAGATGCGGTCAATGATCATGGTAGCTTGCTTGGTTACATTGGTGTAGGAATACGAGCGTTTTTCTCTGCCCAGGGACCAGGTCTATCCTCAAAGTGCTCAAAAGAGGTTCTGGACAGGCAACTTGTGTCAGCTGTGTTAAGGTCTTCAGTCCGGTGCTGTTGTACGCTCGCATGCATGAGCTGTAGCTGTCGACTAATCACTTCTCGTTCTGTAACGTTGGCACGAGCTTCTAGTCGAATGCGCAGACTTCTTAAGCAACCGCAGGCTGTGCGAATGTCTCTGCAGTCTTGCTCGTTGATAACACCTGCAAGGAGTTCCGTTTGCTGCAATACGGCGTGGGTGTCTTCCAAAGTTCTGAGAGTGTTCGTCAGTCTGTGCACATAGTCCTGCAGTAAGAGAAGATCCTGTGCCTCATTGTGAATCTGGGTTCCTGAGGCAGGCATACCACTTCGTTTGATTGCACGGAGCTCATATGGTCGGGTGACATTCAAGCAATGCAGGTACTGGATTGCCTGAGCAAGACAGCAACGGGCGCCATGGCTTGATGTGCTTTGACATCTCACTACACTACCATGCAACGTTTAAAGACACAAAATGACAAACAACCCATAACAGGATAATTAGTATAACCGCCCTCCCCGCCTCCCGTCCCATGCTCGATTCTGGATGCTGAGAACATGGTAGCCGCAGCGAGCAGTAATCAACCATGAGTACCCCATGGTGACAACGCCGCTCAACTTTACTGTCACCAATATATCTTGTGCTGGCAATCCTATGCTGGCTCCAGCATGTCGACTGGGGAAGCGGAGTGGCAGGCAGTTATCAACCATGAGTACCCCATGGTGACAACGCCGTTCAAGTTAGTTGAAGTTGGATGCTGATTGCTCTTCGTGGAACTTGGGTACTTTGTGTCATTTGGTGCGTTTTATTGGAACTGTTCGTGTGGTGTAGTGCGAAGGTCTCGACTGCTACTGGCACCACTCGCGCTCGCAGTGGCAGAGGGTGGCTCACTACTCTCCGCAGGTTTCATCATTTGGGCTATGAGCGGGTGAGTATGCTTATCGCGCAGGATGCGTGTCATTTCGCGGGTGAAAGCCGCAGGGTCATCAACTAATCGCTTTGCTTCCTCCAGTGGCTTGTCCAGAACAATGGCAATAAGCATTTCCCCGCCATCTTTGTGGATGATGGTCGGTCGTCCAGCTTGTATCTCGGCAAGGATTGCTACTGCCTTGTTTTCGCACAGAGTGCGCTCCCATTCTTCCAGTGCCCTTTGCGCTAGGGTATCAGTCTGTGGTGGGGCTTTCAGGGCAGCTGGTGTTCCTAACGCTTGTATGAAGGGGCTGTCCGGAGGAATGGGGGGCGGAAAATGCCGAATGGCCGATACGGCACGCTGAAGGTCATCTGCCTGTACTTCATAGGAAGTGGTCGTTTTTTATTTACTGCAGGTTCGGAGTCAGCCCATAGCTGTTCCAGCGTATATCCAGGTTTTGGTTCCATATACTTGCGGTTCCACACTGCATGATGGGACCATTGAGGCGCGTCATGGTTGATTTCAACAGAGTCTCGTTTCATGTCGTATTCCTTGAGCATGTCGTCTAATTCTTGCAAACTAGCAGTTCTGTGAATGCAACATTGTCTGACAGCGCCACCGATGTGGAGTGGCCATCCTACTGGCATGTGGGAGTCTTCCAGGAGCCCATCGCCATTTTGCTCTATGATTGCACCCAACATGGGGACATCAATAGTTGCTTTCAGGCTGACTTGTGCACGTTTGCACTTCCATGTATCAGGTGCCAACAGGCCCCTGGCTAGCCAACAGCTCAAGCGACTGGAATTGCGGTTGGTCAGTCGCTGGTAACACTTCTTCTTTGATGACTAACTTAAGACCATGAAGTGGCTGGGCTTGCTCCTTGTGAGGGTCTTGAGATTGCTGAGAGGTAGGGTCCTTAGGTGTTGTGTCCTCAAACCAAGTAGGGCGGACTGACTGGACTCCTATGGGGCTGCCAGAACTCGCAGTTTTGATGCTTTCTCTGCGTAGGCTATGATAGACAGGCGGGATCATCCATGCTGGCACAAAGACTGTGATGAACTGCACACTCCAAATGACCTGCAAATTCTGCGGCTTCACTTCAGGCGTGATGCATCTTACCTGGCCATCGATCACTCTGGTATATGACTCAGAGCGGTCAAAGGACGCTGTGACTTTCAGGCCTAAGTAAAGTTCCCTGAACCAGTAATCCTTGAGCATCATGAAGGAAAGATGAGGTGCCCTCACTTCCATTACGTGTCTGGCTGGCATTAACAGAGTTACCATCCATTCAGCTAAGAATTCAATCATCTTGACTTCAAGTTTGGGGAGGATGGCTTGAACTGCTCGGAGGGCGCCTGCAATGTCCGGAACATGTTTACGTGAGGGAAGTCCTACTGTGCGCTTGGCGTACTAGGGAGGTCCTTTTGAGCGAAGCCGGTTTTGAGAAGGTTTTCCGGACCCAGAATTGGGTCCGTCGGAGGAAGCTGTTTTGTAGATGATTTGGTTTCTTGTTGAGGCAAGCGGGGTGCATATCGGTTGCTGCTTGAACCCAGTTGAAGGTAGCTTTTTATTATTTCGTTTCGTCTGGTGGCTTGATTGTTTGCTGCTAAAAGAAGGCGCATCAGCCTTTTGCAGCCTTAGGTGATTGCTTGAAGTGTTTCTTGCTGTTGCGGAGTTTGTGGGGTTTCGCGAAGGTGGCCGGCTTCCATTTGAATGATTGTATTGAATACTTTACTGCCCCTTGTTGGCCCCCCTTGCCCCTCTAGACTCCTACCGAAGTTTTCAGCCCAGAAAGAACATGAATTATGATCTTTTCAGTCAATCCCGTTATTAATTGATAGTATTAATTTGAAACGGGATGGAGTAAGAAGTGCTTAGGGAAAGATGTGGGAAGGTGAAGTATTGAAGGCTCTCTTACTCCGCCATCGTTTCGATATCGTGTCAATTACATTGGGTAATTGAATTAAAACATACCACGAGTAGCGGAGTAGCGCAGAGTAGTGACGGATTGGTGAATGTTGCCTGGGTAGTGCTGCATTGCAATCGCCGCATTGGAGCTAGGTAGCTGGGAACGGAGACAGCTGATACCACATGTGCGCTTTCAGGTTCCATTTCTGGGGCCGGAAAGTCAATTGAAATCAGGCTTCGCATGTGCGGGCCTCCTCTGTTCCAACTCTATATGCTCGTTGCTTAACTAAACGCAGTTGTCATTTTTTGTTCGTTGCAGGGGTCGGCCTTTGCTGTTAATTTTGCGATTTTGCGGTCTCATTTTTGGTACCGCCAGACGGTCCCAAAAATGAGACCGTGAAAGTGCTTTTCTTTTGTTTTTTTACTAAGCGGTGCATGCGGTCCCAAAAATGGGACCGCCAGGCGGTCCCATTTTTGGGACCGTGTTTAGGTTCATTTTTTGAAGTTTGTTGTACAGTATCAAGGTTGCAGAAGCGCAACGATTTGGTTTCAATGAAGCTTTGTGGCGTATGGCGGCCGGAAGGGCAACTAGGGAGGTCCTTTTGAGCGAAGCCGGTTTTGAGAAGGTTTTCCGGACCCAGAATTGGGTCCGTCGGAGGAAGCTGTTTTGTAGATGATTTGGTTTCTTGTTGGGGCAAGCGGGGTGCATATCGGTTGCTGCTTGAACCCAGTTGAAGGTAGCTTTTTATTATTTCGTTTCGTCTGGTGGCTTGATTGTTTGCTGCTAAAAGAAGGCGCATCAGCCTTTTGCAGCCTTAGGTGATTGCTTGAAGTGTTTCTTGCTGTTGCGGAGTTTGTTGGTTTTCGCGAAGGTGGCCGGCTTCCATTTGAATGATTGTATTGAATACTTTACTGCCCCTTGTTGGCCCCCCTTGCCCCTCTAGACTCCTACCGAAGTTTGCAGCCCAGAAAGAACATGAATTATGATCTTTTCAGTCAATCCCGTTATTAATTAATAGTATTAATTTAAAACGGGATGGAGTAAGAATCTGCTTAGGGAAAGATGTGGGAAGGTGAAGTATTGAAGGCTCTCTTACTCCGCCATCGTTTCGATATCGTGTCAATTACATTGGGTAATTGAATTAAAACATACCACGGTAATTGAATTAAAACATACCACGGAGTAGCGGAGTAGGCGGAGTAGCGACGGATTGGTGAATGTTGCCTGGGTGGTGCTGCATTGCAATCGCCGCATTGGAGCAAGGGAACGGAGACAGCTGATACCACATGTGCGCTTTCAGGTTCCATTTCTGGGGCCGGAAAGTCAATTGAAATCAGGCTTCGCATGTGCGGGCCTCCTCTGTACTCGTCCGCTAAATAAAGTCTGCACAATTTTGAGACCCATTGGCTCGGTTTCTCCATATCGATGGTAATTTTGGCTAAGGGCCATGGGTCTGGGAGCGTGGATAGGCAATGCAATAATTCAGAGGTGAGGTCTGCTGATATTACTGGGAGGGCTTCTCCTTGTGGGCGATAATCAACAGGAGGTCCAACCATGCCTTTACTTCTTTGCGTGTGGGTGCGGGCGGCACTATGCACAGCTTGGATGGTGGTTTCGTATTGGTTGACCATGGCTCTCAGGTATTTACATGGGCGGACAGCTGCTTTTCTTGTGCTCGGGCCATCCTCTGGCTGGTTCTTGGCGGCTACTGCAAGAATGTCCCTCGCTTCTTCTTCTCGCGACCGTTTGGGTTCCGCATCAGGTGTAGGTGCATCAGGAGCGGTACCTTGAACTGGTGCCTCTGCTGCGCGTGGCAGGTGGTCTGGGATTGGCAAGTTTGGGTGTAATCGCCATCCATCAAAGAAGTATATGCCGGGCAGGGACAGGATCTCCTGGTCTGGGCCTGTCTGCGCTACTACATTCCCGGTGCGTGCTTTATACAGTCCTGAAGGTAGGCACACGTAGGTGGGAAAGGGTGTGCGATCAGCAGCATAGGCATATAGGACGACTTCGGAGAAAGGGAGATGTTGCTTGGGGAGCCACTTGTGTTGGGTTCGCAAGCCTGCTTGAATTTCTTGGAAGCGCGCTCTGTCCAACCATCGAAGGTCTGACCCTCGGACCAATATCAAACGGTACCTTGCTCGCTTTACCTCATCAGCATGCTGATCGTAGTATTGGTTGGCGATAGCGAGGGGCGGGTATTCCCAGTTTGGTGGTGAATTCAGTGACCAACGGCTTAATTGCGCAAGATTCTCTTGTACTGGGTCAGGGTTAAATTCTGGCCACTTCCATGTCGTTTCTCCCCTCCGTAGGCCCCCGATGCCGTAGGCGATGGTGGCAATCACCTGTGCCATGCCCATGAGCCCCATCATGTCCAGAGGTGAGACTAGCAAGGTTAATGATTTGGACCGGGTGAGTCCTACAGTGATTCTGTCCAGGCAATCTTCTGTATCTTCTGTAGGAGAGCCATTGGAGTAATATTCAGTGTTGAGAAAACCAATGCTGGACTGAGCCACGATTGATACCTGTGCTGTTCCTCCGGCTGAATTGGCGATTGTCTCGACACGCAAGGTACGAACATAGTCTCTTTTGAGCACGGAGCGATTCAAGTTGTTCTTGTGATCAGTTGCTGTGGTCATTGTAAAGAGTCATCCGCAAATCCAGCATTACAAGGGAAGGAGGTGAGGACCTCTGACACAAGAGTCTCTAGGTCAGTCGCTACCAAACCGTTAATCCTAGCATTGGTATCCCAAAGCACCAGCTGAAACCCTGGTGGTTTGTCTGGTAGTCCTCCCGAGGCAAAACTGCCTAGTTCCCATAGGCCATTTACCTGTCTGCAGAGAGCGGGGTATCTTACTGCAACCACTGCATGGTATATCACAGAACAAACCATGAACCCCTAAATAGGGCCTATATTTCGATTCCAAAAATGGCCCCATCACGGCAAAGACAATGTAGCCAATCGGAAATAGTGAAGGATATTCTCGAAGAGCATGCAAAGGTCGGTGGAGCCTTCACAGGATGGCTGCAGGCGAAATGTTTCATTCCAGCTCCTCATTACAATGATAACATCTGGGCCAGTCCAAGTCCCCTGCCACCCCTGCAGTCAGCGTTAAAGTCACAAAAGCAAGGTGGGCCAGAGAACCCAAAAGCATGACGGCACACAGCACGCCTTTTAATCTTGTGGTGTGGGCAGCTGTGCTCTGCACGAAATCGACGTAAGATCTGTACTGAAGCATCGTGCGCACTGACGGTATCAAGGGCCACAATTCACCACAGCATGCTGTGTCAGCTACGTCTACATTCTTCTAGTCGCTTTTTCTGCTAATGTAATTAATTCCGTCCCATCTTATCTATTTCTGCGTTCTCATTTCGTTTGCTAGAGACCCCTAGAAAAATGTGACCACACCCAATCCCCTGCGACCCCTGCGGTCAATGTTGAAATTTGTCAATGTTTGAATACCGATCGAACAGACATCAATAGACATGAAAGGCTTTCATTCTGGGAGGTCTCCTCGATAGACATCAAACATTTATTCTGAAAAGTCCGCGGCATGTCAACATTGACTGCAGGGGTTCAAGGGGATCCCCTGCGGCTTTTCTTTCAACTAAGCAGCTGCACCTGCCAACAAACAGTACTGGGCCTTCCACAAACGCGCGTCGTACTACGCAATCATGAAGAGACATGCAAACTCAGATGTATAGACATATATATATATATATATATTCGCCGCGCTAATCGTCGGGTTACGCCACGTCGAGAAATAAAATCAAATCAGTCTCAAACAACAGTCCATCACAAATGAAACCATCGACTGAACAGGTCCGAGTTGCCAAAGAAAAATTGCACAACGTGAAACCACCGTACTGAAAATCAAAATCAAGCAACCAACACTCAGATGTATTCCCTCGGGCTGCTTCCATGACCACCGTTCTGCTGTCAAAATGAAGAAAAACCTGTTGTGGCATCTTGAACGTTTAAGCACCTTAGCCCAACGTTAAATTCATCCCTCATCGCCAGTTCTGCTTGCCAAAAAAACGGCCCACTTCTTCCACAAACATTTGCACGAGAGGCTGGTTCGCTCAGGCTCACGCCAAAAGCTGCATCGCAACCCTGGCGTCCATTCGGCAGGTGAGTTGTTACACGCTCCTTAGATGTATTGGACTTCCATGACCACCGTTCTGCTGTCAAAATGAAGAAAAACCTGTTGTGGTATCTTGAACGTTTAAGCACCTTAGCCCAACGTTAAATTCATCCCTCATCGCCAGTTCTGCTTGCCAAAAACGGCCCACTTCTTCCACAAAAATTTGAGGCTCACGCCAAAAGCTGCATCGCAACCCTTGCGTCCATTCGGCAGGTGAGTTGTTACACACTCCTTAGATGTTTTGGACTTCCATGACCACCGTTCTGCTGTCAAAATGAGCCAAAACCTTTTGTGGTATCTTGAACGTTTAAGCACCTTAGCCCAACGTTAAATTCATCCCTCATCGCCAGTTCTGCTTGCCAAAAAACGGCCCACTTCTTCCACAAACATTTGCACGAGAGGCTGGTTCGCTCAGGCTCACGCCAAAAGCTGCATCGCAACCCTGGCGTCCATTCGGCAGGGGAGTTGTTACACACTCCTTAGATGTTTTTTGGGATTCCATGACCACCGTTCTTGCTTCCAAAATGAAACCAAACCCTTTTCCTGGGGCAGCGCTCCCAGGTGGAAAAAAATGTTTTCTGACAGCGACAAAATCGATATATGACGTTTTTGCGGTGGCCAGGCGCTCCCAGGTGAGTGCGGCCAGTTGAAACAAACTGAACCTTTTTAGAGGGTTTTTTTTTGCGGTGGCAGGCTACCAGGGAAAATGTGACAGCTGCAAAACTGGATATTTTTGACGCTTTTTTGAGCCGCGGTGGGCAGGATCCCAGGTGAGTCGGCAGTTGAAAACTGAACCCTTTTTAGATTTTTTTTTGCGGGGCAGGCTCCCAGTGAAAATGTGACAGCTGCAAAACTGGATTATTGTGACGTTTTGCGGTTTTCGCAGGCTGCAAATATGTAGATCCCCAAATAAGGTCTTTATGATCGCGTGGCGTGCAGTAGACTTACCGCGAAACAACGAGTTACACCTTACTACAACGTCTCCCCGTCAAAATCGTCGTAAACAACCAGCAAAACCGAAATCACATGGTTGCTTCCCTTGAAGCAAAACAAAGATGTCACATGTTGTGACTGCTTCTTACAAACAAAACAAACGAACTCACTCAAACTGATTTGGTTTGAGTTGGTTGGTTTGAAAAAAATTGTTCTCGTGGTGAATAAGCCATGAAACAAAAAAACGAATTCCGCTCATCCGGTGGTGACATTTCATGTCATGTTGAAAATGACGTAAATAAATTACTCATTTTCAGACAAACCTATATTATATATATATAAGTTACCGGCTAAGACGCCAAGTCTAGAAGTCATCCTTCCAAGTTACGCGCAGAAAAAAACGCATGTGAAAATAAAACCAAAAATAACATGTGACATGCGGACATGTGAAAAACTTCCGTCGACAAGTTGAAGCTGAAACACACTTGCACATTCAGTTTTCTTTTTCCTGTCAAAGCATGGGGAAAATCTTAAATTGTTCCAAGCTGGATCACACTGGCACGGTGACACAAAACCCACTTGAATCCAAACATTTCTTGAGAAAAAGAATGAGTGACCCCGTTTGCATTACACATGTTAAATGACAAGCAACATTCATTGATCGTTGCACGTTTGTTTAAACTGACAGTTGGTGCATTCATGTTTGTGAATCAGCTCACAAGGTTGGAACATCTCCAACTGAACATCTGACATTTAAAATACAAGACGGAAACGCGATAGTTTCGCGCCAGCTTCATGGATGATCGCTGTGTTCAAGCCGATCTAAGCGTCACGTGCTAGGTCCCAACAAAGAGCGGGAAATCAGACAGGGTGGCACACTCTGTTTCAGAAAGCCTGCTGGGTCTCCAAACCAAAGTCCAAATGGTCAAGCGCAACGCTGAACCTATCTATAAACCGCTATTGACAAGTCAACTGCAAACGTCCCCCAGCGTTTTGCGCGAGCCCGCGCAGGCGAAATGAACATGGACATGTGATAAGAGGCATTTCGTGTGGAAATTTGCAGGGAAAATGCCGGACCCGTATTCCAAGGCAAGCATTTTGTGCGAGCCTGCGCAGTCAAAATGCACATGGACATGTCACAAGAAGCATTTTGTGGTATGTCACCCACACATTACTACCACAATTTCAGCGTTGATGCAAACGTCGGGCAAATAAGACAACATGTCGGTGAAAATGGGCCACTCTTCAATGGTATCCCCCTGCCAAGTGGCTGCAAAAGTAGTTGCACTGCTGGCCCGCGCATCTGATTGACACCGGCAAAAAGGGGCTCTCAGCCTCAAAAGATTAAGTCGAAACTGCCCGAAATAAAAAAATCATTCATTTGCCACAATCTACAATGAGGTTTTGTTTGTTCCACGTGAGTGAGAAGAGGAGGGAAATAAGTAAATAAAGGAGAAACGAGGGACAAGCAAATGAACCACATCAGAGTGTGAGCCGTGACAGCAGACAAAAGAGTTACCGACCGCTAAAACTTTACAACACTCAAAAACTAGAAATGCTTCTGGAGGAGTAAGCCAGGCCTCCGTTGTGATAGTGAATCTGGTCGACTTTTCATGGGGGCGGGTATGTTACTCGCAAAAAAGCAGCTTTTCTTAAACTCGTCGCCATTGCAGAACGTCAGTTATCATCTTAAACACTATGTTTCAACAACAGGTTGAACAATCGAGCCTTCAAACACAGATGCTGATGTTCATGATGCAACCTTGATGAAAGTCATTAACACCTTTTGTCAATGCGCATAAACCGGCGCTAAGCGTGAAGGACAACCAAAAGCCTTTGCTGTTCCCCAGCGGTGCGCACTAACTGGCGGCCCCAGGGAGAAAACTAACTCGCCTTGAGTAGTGTTGGCGTGAAAGCAAAAAACACAGTCCTCTTCTCAATCGGCCGCTTTGGCGATGAGTCTCTTCTGCTTTTTGCTTTCGCTTTCAGCGTTTTGCTGACGTCTTTAGCGAAGCTTTCAACTCTGCCCTCTCCGTTAAGGTCGCCCAGCAACGTTCAGTCATAGTAGTAGAGATTCAAAGGCCGCAAGCACGGAGAGGTCACAGCTGCACCGTCAGCCATAGAGCCCATAGAGGTCGCAGCTGCCAAATCATGCGCGCCGTCAGCCATGGAGCCTATGGAGGTCACAGCGGGGTCACTACTGGCGCAACAGCAGGGTTTTTCGTCTCTACAAATTCAATCAGAGCCGTTGAACAGGCATGCACAGTTAGCCAGCGCAGCTGTTTCCACACTGAACAAATGCTGGTCAGGCCCCAGCAAAACGGCTCCATGTTTTGAACTGTCTGACGGTCCTTTTTTCAGACCTCCGCAACGTTCTGTCATTGTATCTTCACTCCAAATTACGAGTGAACAGCAGGGAATATGTTTTTCTTGTACAGCGTTGTCTCGGCCAGAGGGAGGCTATCTGGGATTGCGTCGGCATCCTGCACTGTCGGGTCTAAGCCCAGTGCTTGAAGGTCCTTGGTCAAAAGATTGATATTTCCATCAAGTGCACAAATGGCTTGAAAGGCTTTAGCCCAAGACCGTGCCTGCAGCCAAGCAGGCACTTTGAAAAAAATCTGGAAAAACAAGGCTTTGGTCACTTCGTGACCCTCGGCCCGCAGCTTTTGAAGTTCACCAGCGAAAAAAGCCTTGAAGGCTCTGAAACAAAAGACATCTGCCACCTGAAGTTGAGGAGTGAGACCAGTTGGCACGCAAGCTATAAAGAGTTGCAGGCTTCGTGCCTTTTGCAGACGGACTGCTGATGGCAACGGAGCCAGGTCCATGGTCAAGTTTGCGTGCAGAACTCGGCTGCAGGCCTCAAAAGCACTGGCTAGCCACCTCCAAATTTCACACCTGACCACATCTGTGTTCCACCCCGACGAAGCTAATCTTTCCATATACATAAGGAAGTGGCTTGCACAATTCATCTTCTGTAAGATTTTTTGGGCAACTGGCTTTGTTGCAAAAGCACAAAGGAAGGCAAGCACTTTTGCAACGGCTTTCATTTTCAACAAAGCACACAACGAATGTTGCGCGTGGGCCGCGTCTCAAAGCTTGCCCCTGCATGGGACGTCCAACCACGAGCTTGGACGCTACCATCCCACGCAGCGGTTTCTCTCTGGAGCGCAAATGCAATGCTCCGTCTAGTTCAACAAAAGAAGCGGTCGGTCCAGTGTAGTTCTGCGTTGCAAATGTTGCAACCATTGCCAAAAAATTGCCACCTGCACAACGAAAACGACCCCACTTCCTCGCCCCCCAAAATGACCCCAGTTTTAGTTCCCCTACATAAAAAAGATCTAGTTTTGGGGCCGCTCAGCGGCCCCAGATTTGGGGCCCCACCTTGCCCTTTTCAATTTCAGGTTGGCACGACCATGCTCGACGAGATAACCCCCAGCGCTTGCGAAAGCGCTGCACCCATGCAATTCTTCCACGATAGCCAATGCAGCGACTGGACGGCTCAAATGCTTCGTACATGGCGTACACAGCCGCCAAACTTGGAACCACTCCTCGAAGATTAAGCTTTTCAATCTCTTTGACCAACAAAACTTCAGCCACCTTCTTGCGAACTCGGACGCGGATACTCGCATCAAGAGGCATAGAGACCGCTATTTCCTCCACTAAGTCCAGCGTGGGGTAGTCAGCGTCCTCTGGGGCCGTAAGCCACTGGAATTTTTTGGGACGGCAAACAAGTGATATGGGCCAGGTCCCAGCAACATCAAGTAGGCCGCACGGACCTCTCCCACCATGGCAATGTCAGCCCACGGGGAAAGTCCCTGCCGGCTTTGCCGCTTTCTCTTGCCGCTGCGAAGCCATTGGAAAAACCAACTGTGTGTTGAATGCCATTTGGCATTCGCGGCATGTTCATCCAAGGCCTCCAAGCCACCCAATGGAAAAGCACAAGTAGGGATGCTGCTCTTGAGGCAAAAACTGCACATGGCCAAAAAAGCACAAGTAGGGATGCAAGTCTCAAGTAATCCGGATGGGTCCAAAAAAGTTCCGTGGCATTTTTGTTGAAACAGTCCTGAAAGCACCGCGCCGCTCCGACACCAAAGGCACGGCGCCTGACAAGGCGGGGGCACCAAAGCCTATTTCCTACATCTGCAAAGGCACCCCCGCAAAAAAAGAACCAAACAAACCGTGTGGCGCAGCTTTGCGCGCTTGAGAAGATCCTCCAATGCACTGAGTGGCACACCCCCGCTGAAGATACTATCACAGAACAAACCATGAAACCCTAAATAGGGCCTATATTTCGATTCCAAAAATGGCCCCATCACGGCAAAGACAATGTAGCCAATCGGAAATAGTGAAGGATATTCTCGAAGAGCATGCAAAGGTCGGTGGAGCCTTCACAGGATGGCTGCAGGCGAAATGTTTCATTCCAGCTCCTCATTACAATGATAACATCTGGGCCAGTCCAAGTCCCCTGCCACCCCTGCAGTCAGCGTGTTTTTGTTTTGTTGTTTTGTTTAAATGACAAAAGCAAGGTGGGCCAGGAACCCAAAAACGCATTGAACGGACACACAGACACGCCTTTTTTTATCTTGTTTTTATGGTGTGGGCAGCTGTGCTCTGCACGAAATCGACGTAAGATCTGTACTGAAGCATCGTGCGCACTGACGGTATCAGGGGCCACAATTCACCCCAGCATGCTGTGTCAGCTACGTCTACATTCTTCTAGTCGCTTTTTCTGCTAATGTAATTAATTCCGTCCCATCTTATCTATTTCTGCGTTCTCATTTCGTTTGCTAGAGACCCCTAGAAAATGTGACCACACCCAATCCCCTGCGACCCCTGCGGTCAATGTTGAAATTTGTCAATGTTTGAATACCGATCGAACAGACATCAATAGACATGAAAGGCTTTCATTCTGGGAGGTCTCCTCGATAGACATCAAACATTTATTCTGAAAAGTCCGCGGCATTTCAACATTGACTGCAGGGGTTCAAGGGGATCCCCTGTGGCTTTTCTTTCAACTAAGCAGCTGCACCTGCCAACAAACAGTACTGGGCCTTCCACAAACGCGCGTCGTACTACGCAATCATGAAGAGACATGCAAACCCAGATGTATAAACTGGTTCGCTCAGGCGCACGCCAAAAGCTGCATCGCAACCCTGGCGTCCATTCGGCAGGTGAGTTGTTACACGCTCCTTAGATGTATTTGACTTCCATGACCACCGTTCTGCTGTCAAAATGAAGAAAAACCTGTTGTGGCATCTGGAACATTTAAGCACCTTAGCCCAACGTTAAATTCATCCCTCATCGGCAGTTCTGCTTGCCAAAAACGGCCCACTTCTTCCACAAAAATTTGAAGCTCACGCCAAAAGCTGCATCGCAACCCTGGCGTCCATTCGGCAGGAGAGTTGTTACACACTCCTTAGATGTTTTGGACTTCCATGACCTCACCTACTGACCGTCAACGATCCACCACCGTTCTGCTTCAAATGAACCAACACCTTTTGTGGGTCATCTGAAAACGTTTAAGCACCTTTAGCCCAATTAATGTCATCCCTCTCGCCATTTTTCGGCTTGCCACCACGGCCACTTCTTCCACAAAAATTTTGAGGCTCCACGCCAAAACTGCTCGAACCCTTGCGTCCAGTCGCTCAGGTGAGTTGTTACACACTCCTTAGATGTTTTGGACTTCCATGACCACCGTTCTGCTGTCAAAATGAACCAAAACCTTTTGTGGTGTGGCATCTGGAACATTTAAGCACCTTAGCCCAACGTTAAATTCATCCCTCATCGCCAGTTCTGCTTGCCAGAAACAACAAGAACAGATCAGGTTAGACATTATCGCAGCTGCAGCAACAGGAACTTGTTTTGGTAGAAGAACCAACTCTATACGCACTACGTTGCTACGCAAGGGCCTGCCTCATACCACAACCTCATACCAGGACCCCGAAGCGAATGTTACAACCTGTCGCCGGGAAAAAAAAAAAGTCCAGCTTTCAACTGCTGCACTCATCTGGGGGCCTGCCACCGCAAAAATGCACATTTTCACCTGGGAGTCTGCCACCGCAAAAAAAAAGGTTAAGAAGGTTCAGCTTTCAACTGACGCACTGATCTGGGAACCTGCCACCGCAAAAAACCACAGAAGGTGTAGCTTGCAAGTGTCGCATTTTCATCTGGGAGCCTGCCACCGCAAAAACGTCAAGAATATCCAGCTTGCAGCTGTCACATTTTCACCTGGGAGCCTGCCACCGCAAAAAAAAAGGTAAAGAAGGTTTTGTTTTCAACTGCCACACTCATCTAGGGGCCTGCCACCGCAAAACCGTCAAGAATAGGCAGCTTGCAGCTGTCACATTTTCACCTGGGAGCTTGCCACCGAAAAAAAAAGTAAAAAAGGGTTAGTTTTCAACTGCCACACTCATCTGGGAGCCTGCCACCGCAAAAACGTCAAGAATAGGCAGCTTGCAGCTGTCACATTTTACACCTGGGCGCCTGCCACCGCCAAAAAAAAGGTAAAGAAGGTTTGGTTTTCAACTGCCACACTCATCTAGGGGCCGCCACCGGCAAAACCGTCAAGAATAGGCAGCTTGAAGCTGTCACATTTTCACCTGGGAGCCTGCCACCGAAAAAAAAAGTAAAGAAGGTTTAGTTTTCAACTGCCACACTCATCTGGGAGCCTGCCACCGCAAAAACGTCAAGAATAGGCAGCTTGCAGCTGTCAAATTTTCACCTGGGCGCCTGCCACCGCCAAAAAAAAGAGCAAAGAAGGTTCAGCTTTCAACCGCCACACTTATCTGGGAGCCTGCCACCGCAAAAACGTCAAGAATATCCAGCTTGCAGCTGTCACATTTTCACCTGGGAGCCTGCCACCGCAAAAAGAGGTAAAGAAGGTTTAGTTTTTAACTGCCACGCTCATCTGGGAGCCTGCCACCGCAAAAACGTCAAGCATATCCAGCTTGCAGCTGTCACATTTTCGCTAGGGAGCCTGCCACCGCAAAAGAAAGGTCAAGAAGGTTCAGCTGGGAGCCTGCCACCGCAAAAAAATCAAGAATATCCAGCTTGCAGCTGTCACATTTTCACTTGGGAGCCTGCCACCGCAAAAAAAAAGGTCAAGAAATTTCAGTTTGCAACTGTCACGCTCATCTGTGCGCCTGCCACCCGAAAAAGGGAACAAATGTGCAGCTTGCAAGTGTCGCATTCTCATCTGGGAGCCTGCCACCGCCTAAACGTCAAGAATATCCAGTTTGCAGCTGTCACATTTTCGCCTGGGGGCCTGCCACCGCCAAAAAAAAAAGTAAAGAAGGTTAGCTTTCAACTTTCAACTACCACGGTCATCTGGGAGTCTGCCACCACAAAAAATGAACAAAATGTGCCAGTTGCAAGTGTATCATTCTGGGGGGCCTCTGCCATTCAAAAAAATGTCAATTTACAGATTGCACAACAGAAAGGTGGGAGAGATTAGAACTTTTTTTCACACAAAGGAAGATTGATATGATTTAAAAAAAAAACCTATTCTATCCCACCTCGGACAAAAGTTCATCACCAAGGATTGTCAGGAAACTGGGAAATTTTTGTGGTTTACCTTCCAGTGAGAATGCGACAGCTGCAAGTGATTTTTCCTGTTATTTTTTTTCCGGTGGCAGGCTCCCAGGTGAAAAGGTGACAGCTTGCAAACTCGATAGTATGACGTTTTTGCGGTGGCAGGCTCCAGGGTGGAGTGCGGCAGTTTGAAAAAACTGAACTTTTTAGATTTTTTTTTGCGGGGTGGCCAGGTTACCAGGGAAAATGTGACAGCGCAAAACTGGATGTTTTGACGTTTTTGCGTGGTTAGCAGGCGCAAATATGTAGAATCCCAAATAGGATCTTTATGCGGCGTGCGTGCAGTCTACTTACCGCGAACAACCAGTTACACCTTACTACAACTCTCCCGTCAAAAAAACGTCGTAAACAAACCAGCAAAACGAAATCACATGGGTGCTTCCCTTGAAGCCAAACAAAGATGTCAACTGTTGTGACTGCTTCTTACAAACAAAACCAAACGAAACTACTCAAAAGGATTTGTTTTGAGTTGGTTGGATTTGAAAAAAAAATTGTTTCTCGTGGGTGAAAATAAGCCCATGAAACAAAAAAACGGAATTCCGCTATCCGGTGGTGACATTGTTAGGGTCATGTTGGAAAAAAAAACGACGTAAATTACTCATTTCAGACAAACCTCTATTTATATATATATATAAGTTACCGGCTAAGACGCCAAGTCTAGAAGTCATCCTTCCAAGTTACGCGCAGAAAAAAACGCATGTGAAAATAAACCAAAAATAACATGTGACATGCGGACATGTGAAAAACTGCCATCGACAAGTTGAAGCTGAAACACACTTGCACATTCAGTTTTCTTTTTCCTGTCAAAGCATGGGGAAAATCTTAAATTGTTCCAAGCTGGATCACACTGGCACGGTGACACAAAACCCACTTGAATCCAAACATTTCTTGAGAAAAAGAATGAGTGACCCCGTTTGCATTACACATGTTAAATGACAAGCAACATTCATTGATCGTTGCACGTTTGTTTAAACTGACAGTTGGTGCATTCATGTTTGTGAATCAGCTCACAAGGTTGGAACATCTCCGACTGAACATCTGACATTTAAAATACAAGACGGAAACGCGATAGTTTCACGCCAGCTTCATGGATGATCGCTTGTGTTTCAAGCCGATCTAAGCGTCAGTGCTAGGTTCCCAACAAAGAGCGGGAAATCAGAACAGGGTGGCACACTCTGTTTCAGAAAGCCTGCCGTCTCCCCAAACCAAAGTCCCAAATGGGTTCAAGCGCAAACGTTAACCTATCTATAAAACCGCTATTGACAAGTCAACTTGCAAAGTCCCCCAGCGTTTTGCGCGAGCCCGCGCAGGCGAAAATGGCACATGGGACATGTGATAAAGAGGCATTTCGTGTGGAAATTTGCCAGGGAACATGCCGACCCTTATTCCAAGGCAAGCATGTGTTGCGAGACTGCGCAGGTCAAAATTGCACTGATGGACATGTCCAAGAAGCATTTTTGTTGTTATGGTCACCCCCACACATTACTACCACAATTTCAGCGTTGATGGCAAAAACGTCGGGCAAATAATGACAACATGTCGGTGAAAATTGAAATGGGGCCACTCTTCAATGGTATCTCCCTGCCACGTGGCTGCAAAGTGTTGCACTGCGGCACGCGCATCTTGATTGACCACCGGCCCACAAGGGCATCTTCAGCCTCAAAGCTGAAGGTCGAAACTGCCCGAACTAAAAAAATCATCATTTGCACAATCTTCCCAATTGATGTTTTGTTTTGTTCCAGTGGAAGAGGAGAAATAAGAATAAAGCGGGAAAAGAGGACAAGCAAATGACCACATCAGCGTAGGAGTCCGTGCACAGCAGGACACAAGCGTTACCGACCCCGCTTTAAAACTTTAAACACTCAAAAACTAGAAAGCTTCTGGAGGGGGAGTAAGCCAGGCCTCCGTGTGATTAGTTGAATCCTGGGTCGCTTCAGGGGCGGGATGGTTCCTCGCAAAAAAAGCAGTTAAACAGCGTCGCATTGCAGAAACGTCCGTTAATCATCCTAAAACACTTATGTTCATACAAACAGGTTTGAACATCGAGCCTTCAAAACACAGAGCTGTGTGATTGATGCAAACCTGAAAGAGCATTAACACCCTTTTGTTCATGCGCACTAAACCGGCGCTAAGGTTTTTGGAAGAGAAAACACAAAGGACTTTGCTGTTCCCCAGCGGTGCGCACAAATGGCGCCCCAGTGAAGAACTACAATGTTAGCCAAGGTTGAAAAGACTACACACTCGCCTGAGTTGGAGGCCATCAAAAAACAAGTCTTTTTGTCAAATCGCCCAGCTTTGGCGATGAGTCTCTTCTGATTTTTGATTTCGCTTTTTCAGCGTTTGCTGGACGTCTTTCAGCGAAGCTTTCAACTCCTGCCTTCTCCGCTTGAAGGTCGCCCAGCACGTCAGGTCATAGTAGTAGAGAACAGGCGCAGCCACGGAGGGGTCACAGCTGCCACCGTCAGCCATAGAGCCCATAGAGGTCGCAGCTGCCAAATCATGGCGGCCGTAGCATGGAGCCTATGGAGGGTCACAGTGGGGTCACTATGGCGCAACAGCAGGGTTTGTTCGTCTATACAATTTTTTCACTCAGAAGCCGTTTTGAACAAGGCTGGCAACAGTTAGCAGGCAGCTGTTTCCACACTGAACAAATGCTGGTCAGGCACCAGCAAAACGGCTACATGTTTTGAAAACTGTCTGACGGTTCCTTTTTTCAGACTCCGCAACGTTCTTGTCATTGTATCGTCACTCCAAATTACGAGTGAACAGCAGGGAATATGTTTTGCTTGTACAGCCGTTGTCTCGGCCAGAGGAGGGCTATCTGGGATTGCGTCGGCAACAACTGTCCTTGCACTGTCGGGTCTCGCCCAGTGCTTGAAAGGTCCTTGGTCAAAGATTGATATTTCCAATCAAAGTGCACAAATGGCTTGAAAGGCTTTAGCCCAAGAACGTGCCTGCAGCAAGCAGGCACTTTGAAAAAATCTGGAAAACAAGGCTTTGTCACTTCGTGACCCTCGGCCCGCAGCTTTTGAAGTTCACCAGGCCAAAAAAAAGCCTTGAAGGCTTCTGAAAAAAAAGACATCTTTGGGCACAAAAAAAACTGAAGTTTGAGGAGTGAGAGACCAGTTGGCACGCAAGCTATAAAGAGTTGCAGGCTTCGTGCCTTTTGGCAGCACGGCGCGTGATGTGGCACGGAGCCAGTCCATGGTCAGAGTTGGCTGGCAGAACTTGCTGCCAAGGCCTCAAAGCAGCTGATAGCACCTCCAAAATTTCACACATACAACAGATGTGTTCCCACGAACGGAGCTAATCTCCATATACATAAGGAAGGTGGAGCTGCAGCAAGTAAGTCTTCGTAAAGCTTTTTGGGGCACAAGTGCTTGTTGCAAAGCACAAAGGAAGGCAAGCACTTTTGCACGGCTTCATTTTCACAAAGCACAGCAACGAATGTTGCGCTGCCGCGTCTCAGAATCTTTGCCCCTGCATGGGAAGTCCAACCACGAGCTTTGGACGCTACCAGTCCCACGCGCGGTTTCTCTGGAAAGCGCATGCAAGTCTCGTCTAAGTTTAACAAAAGAAGCGGTCGGTCCAGTGTAGTTCTGCGTTGCAAATGTTGCAACCATTGCCAAAAAATTGCCACCTGCACAACGAAAACGACCCCACTTCCTGGCCCCCAAAAATGACCCCAGTTTTAGTTCCCCTACATAAAAAAGATCTAGTTTTGGGGCCGCTCAGCGGCCCCAGATTTGGGGCCCCACCTTGCCCTTTTCAATTTCAGGTTGGCACGACCATGCTCGACGAGATAAACCCCAGCGCTTGCGAAAGCGCTGCACCCATGCAATTCTTCCACGATAGCCAATGCAGCGACTGGACGGCTCAAATGCTTCGTACATGGCGTACACAGCCGCCAAACTTGGAACCACTCCTCGAAGATTAAGCTTTTCAATCTCTTTGACCAACAAAACTTCAGCCACCTCCTTGCGAACTCGGGCGCGGATACTCGCATCAAGAGGCACAGAGACCGCTATTTCCTCCACTAAGTCCAGCGTGGGGTAGTCAGCGTCCTCTGGGCGTAAGCCACTGAATTTTTGGGCGGCAAACAAAGTGATTGCAAGGTCGCAGCCAGACATCAAGTAGGCCGCACGGACCTTCTCCAACCATGGCAATGTCAGCCCAACGGGGAAAAGTCTGCGGCTTTGCCGCTTTCTCTTGCCGCTGCCGAAGCCATTGGAAAAACCAACTGTGTGTTGAATGCCATTTGGCATTCGCGGCATGTTCATCCAAGGCCTCCAAGCCACCAAATGGAAAAGCACAAGTAGGGATGCTGCTCTTGAGGCAAAAACTGCACATGGCCAAAAAGCACAAGTAGGGATGCAAGTCTCAAGTAATCCGGATGGTTCCAAAAAAGTTCCGTGGCATTTTTGTTGAAACAGTCCTGAAAGCACCGCGCCGCTCCGACACCAAAGGCACGGCGCCTGACAAGGCGGGGGCACCAAAGCCTATTTCCTACATCTGCAAAGGCACCCCCGCAAAAAATGAACGAAACAAACCGTGTGGCGCAGCTTTGCGCGCTTGAGAAGATCCTCCAATGCACTGAGTGGCACACCCCCGCTGAAGATACTATCACAGAACAAACCATGAACCCCAAAATAGGGCCTATATTTCGATTCCAAAAATGGCCCCATCACGGCAAAGACAATGTAGCCAATCGGAAATAGTGAAGGATATTCTCGAAGAGCATGCAAAGGTCGGTGGAGCCTTCACAGGATGGCTGCAGGCGAAATGTTTCATTCCAGCTCCTCATTACAATGATAACATCTGGGCCAGTCCAAGTCCCCTGCAACCCCTGCAGTCAGCGTTAAAGTGACAAAAACAAGGTGGGCCAGAGAACCCAAAAGCATGACGGCACACAGCACGCCTTTTAATCTTGTGGTGTGGGCAGCTGTGCTCTGCACGAAATCGACGTAAGATCTGTACTGAAGCATTGTGCGCACTGACGGTATCAGGGGCCACAATTCACCACAGCATGCTGTGTCAGCTACGTCTACATTCTTCTAGTCGCTTTTTCTGCTAATGTAATTAATTCCGTCCCATCTTATCTATTTCTGCGTTCTCATTTCGTTTGCTAGAGACCCCTAGAAAAATGTGACCACACCCAATCCCCTGCGACCCCTGCGGTCAATGTTGAAATTTGTCAATGTTTGAATACCGATCGAACAGACATCAATAGACATGAAAGGCTTTCATTCTGGGAGGTCTCCTCGATAGACATCAAACATTTATTCTGAAAAGTCCGCGGCATGTCAACATTGACTGCAGGGGTTCAAGGGGATCCCCTGCGGCTTTTCTTCCAACTAAGCAGCTGCACCTGCCAACAAACAGTACTGGGCCTTCCACAAACGCGCGTCGTACTACGCAATCATGAAGAGACATGCAAACTCAGATGTATAAACTGGTTCGCTCAGGCGCACGCCAAAAGCTGCATCGCAACCCTGGCGTCCATTCGGCAGGTGAGTTGTTACACGCTCCTTAGATGGATTGGACTTCCATGACCACCGTTCTGCTGTCAAAATGAAGAAAAACCTGTTGTGGCATCTGGAACATTTAAGCACCTTAGCCCAACGTTAAATTCATCCCTCATCGCCAGGTCTGCTTGCCAAAAACGGCCCACTTCTTCCACAAAAATTTGAAGCTCACGCCAAAAGCTGCATCGCAACCCTGGCGTCCATTCGGCAGGTGAGTTGTTACACGCTCCTTAGATGTATTGGACTTCCATGACCACCGTTCTGCTGTCAAAATGAACCAAAACCTGTTGTGGTATCTTGAACGTTTAAGCACCTTAGCCCAACGTTAAATTCATCCCTCATCGCCAGTTCTGCTTGCCAAAAACGGCCCACTTCTTCCACAAAAATTTGAGGCTCACGCCAAAAGCTGCCTCGCAACCCTTGCGTCCATTCGGCAGGTGAGTTGTTACACACTCCTTAGATGTTTTGGACTTCCATGACCACCGTTCTGCTGTCAAAATGAACCAAAACCTTTTGTGGTATCTTGAACGTTTAAGCACCTTAGCCCAACGTTAATTCATCCCTCATCGCCAGTTCTGCTTGCCAGAAACAACAAGAACAGATCAGGTTAGACATTATCGCAGCTGCAGCAACAGGAACTTGTTTTGGTAGAAGAAACAACTCTATACGCACTACGTTGCTACGCAAGGGCCTGCCTCATACCACAACCTCATACCAGGAAGCGAATGTTACAACCTGTCGCCGGGAAAAAAAAAAGGTCCAGCTTTCAACTGCTGCACTCATCTGGGGGCCTGCCACCGCAAAAATGCACATTTTCACCTGGGAGTCTGCCACCGCAAAAAAAAAGGTTAAGAAGGTTCAGCTTTCAACTGACGCACTCATCTGGGAACCTGCCACCGCAAAAAACCACAGAAGGTGTAGCTTGCAAGTGTCGCATTTTCATCTGGGAGCCTGCCACCGCAAAAACGTCAAGAATATCCAGCTTGCAGCTGTCACATTTTCACCTGGGAGCCTGCCACCGCAAAAAAAAGGTAAAGAAGGTTTTGTTTTCAACTGCCACACTCATCTAGGGGCCTGCCACCGCAAAACCGTCAAGAATAGGCAGCTTGCAGCTGTCACATTTTCACCTGGGAGCCTGCCACCGAAAAAAAAGTAAAGAAGGTTTAGTTTTCAACTGCCACACTCATCTGGGAGCCTGCCACCGCAAAAACGTCAAGAATAGGCAGCTTGCAGCTGTCACATTTTCACCTGGGAGCCTGCCACCGCCAAAAAAAAAGCAAAGAAGGTTCAGCTTTCAACCGCCACACTTATCTGGGAGCCTGCCACCGCAAAAACGTCAAGAATATCCAGCTTGCAGCTGTCACATTTTCACCTGGGAGCCTGCCACCGAAAAAAAAGGTAAAGAAGGTTTAGTTTTTAACTGCCACGCTCATCTGGGAGCCTGCCACCGCAAAAACGTCAAGCATATCCAGCTTGCAGCTGTCACATTTTCGCTTGGGAGCCTGCCACCGCAAAAGAAAGGTCAAGAAGGTTCAGCTGGGAGCCTGCCACCGCAAAAAAATCAAGAATATCCAGCTTGCAGCTGTCACATTTTCACTTGGGAGCCTGCCACCGCAAAAAAAAAAGGTCAAGAAATTTCAGTTTGCAACTGTCACGCTCATCTGGGCGCCTGCCACCCGAAAAAGGGAACAAATGTGCAGCTTGCAAGTGTCGCATTCTCATCTGGGAGCCTGCCACCGCCTAAACGTCAAGAATATCCAGTTTGCAGCTGTCACATTTTCGCCTGGGGCCTGCCACCGCCAAAAAAAAAAGTAAAGAAGGTTAGCTTTCAACTTTCAACTACCACAGTCATCTGGGAGTCTGCCACCACAAAAAATGAACAAATGTGCAGCTTGCAAGTGTATCATCTGGGGGCCTGCCATCAAAAAAATGTCAAATCCAGATTGCAAAACAGAAGGTGGGATAGATTAGAACTTTTTTTTCACACAAAGGAAGATTGATATGATTTAAAAAAAAACCTTATTCTATCCCACCTCGACAAAAGTTCATCTACCAGATTTCAGGAAACTGGGAATTTTTTGTTGGTTTACTTCCAGGTGAGAATGCGACAGCTGCAAGTTGATTTTTCCTGTTATTTTTTTTCCGGTGGCAGGCTCCCAGGTGAAAATGTGACAGCTGCAAACTCGATATTATTGACGTTTTTGCGGTGGCAGGCTCCCAGGTGAGTGCGGCAGTTGAAAACTGAACCTTTTTAGATTTTTTTTTGCGGGCTCCCAGGTGAAAATGTGACAGCTGCAAACTGGATATTTTTGACGTTTTTGCGGTAGCAGGCTGCAAATATGTAGAATCCCAAATAAGGATCTTTATGCTCGCGTGCGTGCAGTCTACTTACCGCGAAACAACGAGTTACACCTTACTACAACGTCTCCCCGTCAAAAACGTCGTAAACAACCAGCAAAACCGAAATCACATGGTTGCTTCCCTTGAAGCAAAACAAAGATGTCACATGTTGTGACTGCTTCTTACAAACAAAACAAACGAACTCACTCAAACTGATTTGTTTTGAGTTGGTTGGTTTGAAAAAAATTGTTCTCGTGGTGAATAAGCCATGAAACAAAAAAACGAATTCAGCTCATCCGGTGGTGACATTTCATGTCATGTTGAAAATGACGTAAATTACTCATTTTCAGACAAACCTATATTATATATATAAGTTACCGGCTAAGACGCCAAGTCTAGAAGTCATCCTTCCAAGTTACGCGCAGAAAAAAACGCATGTGAAAATAAAACCAAAAATAACATGTGACATGCGGACATGTGAAAAACTGCCGTCGACAAGTTGAAGCTGAAACATACTTGCACATTCAGTTTTCTTTTTCCTGTCAAAGCATGGGGAAAATCTTAAATTGTTTCAAGCTGGATCACACTGGCACGGTGACACAAAACCCACTTGAATCCAAACATTTCTTGAGAAAAAGAAATGAGTGACCCCGTTTGCATTACACATGTTAAATGACAAGCAAAATTCATTGATCGTTGCACGTTTGTTTAAACTGACAGTTGGTGCATTCATGTTTGTGAATCAGCTCACAAGGTTGGAACATCTCCAACTGAACATCTGACATTTTAAATACAAGACGGAAACGCGATAGTTTCACGCCAGCTTCATGGATGATCGCTGTGTTCAAGCCGATCTAAGCGTCACGTGCTAGGTCCCAACAAAGAGCGGGAAATCAGACAGGGTGGCACACTCTGTTTCAGAAAGCCTGCCGGGTCTCCAAACCAAAGTCCAAATGGTCAAGCGCAACGCTTAACCTATCTATAAACCGCTATTGACAAGTCAACTGCAAACGTCCCCCAGCGTTTTGCGCGAGCCCGCGCAGGCGAAATGCACATGGACATGTGATAAGAGGCATTTCGTGTGGAAATTTGCAGGGAAAATGCGGGACCCGTATTCCAAGGCAAGCATTTTGTGCGAGCCTGCGCAGTCAAAATGCACATGGACATGTCACAAGAAGCATTTTGTGTTATGTCACCCACACATTACTACCACAATTTCAGCGTTGATGCAAACGTCGGGCAAATAAGACAACATGTCGGTGAAAATGGCCACTCTTCAATGGTATCTCCCTGCCAAGTGGCTGCAAAAGTAGTTGCACTGCTGGCCCGCGCATCTGATTGACACCGGCACACAAGGGCATCTTCAGCCCTCAAAAGATGAAGGTCGAAACTGCCCGAAATAAAAAATCATCATTTGCACAATCTCCAATGATGTTTTGTTTTGTTCCACGTGAAAAGAGGAGGAAATAAGTAAATAAAGGGAAACGAGGACAAGCAAATGACCACATCAGAGTAGTGAGTCCGTGCACAGCAGACAAGCGTTGCCGACCCGCTAAAACTTTACAACGCTCAAAACTAGAAATGCTTCTGGAGGAAGTAAGCCAGGCCTCCGTTGTGATAGTGAATCCTGGTCGCTTCATGGGGCGGGATGTTCCTCGCAAAAAAGCAGCTTAAACATCGTCGCATTGCAGAACGTCAGTTACTCATCTAAACACTATGTCATACAACAGGTTGAACATCGAGCCTTCAAACACAGATGCTGCTGTTCATTTATGCAACCTTGAAAGTCATTAACACCTTTTGTCATGCGCACTAACCGGCGCTAAGGTGAAGAAAACCAAAGCTTTGCTGTTCCCCAGCGGTGCGCACTACCTGGCGCCCCAGTGAAGAAACTACAATGTAGCCAAGGTTGAAAAGACTACACACTCGCCTGAGTTTGGCGTGCCATCAAAAAAAACAAGTCCTCTTTGCTCAATCGCCCAGCTTTGGCGATGAGGCTCTTCTGCTTTTTGCTTTCGCTTTTCAGCGTTTTGCTGACGTCTTTCAGCGAAGCTTTCAACTCCTGCCTTCTCCGCTTAAGGTCGCCCAGCACGTCAGTCATAGTAGTAGAGATCACAGGCGCAGCCACGGAGGAGGTCCCAGCTGCACCGTCAGCCATAGAGCCCATAGAGGTCGCAGCTGCCAAATCATGCGCGCCGTCAGCCATGGAGCCTATGGAGGTCACAGTGGGGTCACTACTGGCGCAACAGCAGGGTTTTTCGTCTCTACAAGTTCAATCAGAGCCGTTGAACAGGCATGCACAGTTAGCCAGCGCAGCTGTTTCCACACTGAACAAATGCTGGTCAGGCACCAGCAAAACGGCTCCATGTTTTGAACTGTCTGACGGTCCTTTTTTCAGACCTCCGCAACGTTCTGTCATTGTAGCTTCAAGCTTGACATTTTGCGCACATAGCAGTCAGCACATCTGACAAAATGAAGGGACCAAAAACAGGCCCGCCAGGAGGGACCACTTTCGATCCTAAGAGGGTCCACTTTTGGGTTCCTTCTGAAATATATTTGCTTTGCGCAAGGGTCCAAAACTGGGCCCTCAGCATTCTGAATCTGGCGCCTCCCTGGGGGCTTGTTTGACGCCCCATTCAAATACTCTCTTGAGGCGCGTTGTTGGAATCAGGCCACAAACATCAGCATCACACATCATAGCAACTACGAGTTGGCAACAGGGCCTCGAACAAGGAAGGCCCCAGGTGGTCGTTTGGACAGCTTTTACTTCTGCCTGTCATTCAGAAGGGTCTATTTTTGGGCCCGAAAAAGGCAAGAAAAATTAGACACGCAAATACGGACCTCCCCAGTATTGTTTCTACGGGGAGCGTGCGGGCACAATCTTTCTTGAGCACTGAACGGTTGAGGTTGTTCTTGTGATCTGTGGCAGTGGTCATTACGAAGAGCCCATCGGCGAACCCGGCATTCATGGGGAAGGGAGAGAGCACTTGTGACACGAGCGTTTCCAGGTCTGTCGCTACTAGCCCATTAATTCTAACATTGGTGTCCCAAAGCACGAACTGGAACCCTGGTGGCCTGTCTGGAAGTCCTCCGGAGGCAAAGCTTCCAAGTTCCCACATGTCGTTAATGAGTCTGCAAAGATCAGGGTATCTGACTGCTACTACTGAATGATATGTCACAGGGCTAACTCTTGAGCTAGACGGGAGCATCAATCCCCATGCATGGATGTCGCTCACTCCTGCGGTATGGGAGTTTAGCACCGCTTGTATGTCACCAGCCATGGGCAGGAGGGTCGCAGCATGTTGCAAAATCCAGGCAAGGCGTACCAGGGATGGCGGCCATAAAGGGACCTCGACTGTATCACACAGAAAACATTCCCCTCAATTAAGTAACCCGTGTCCCCCCCCCAGCCCAATCCACTTCTCACTCCCACCCTTGTGTGTAGTATACCAGTAAAGTGATTTAGAATTACTCACCACCTTCGCTGGGTCACAGGTGTACAGGCCAACCATGAGTACCTGATGTTGACCAGTAACACCTATGGCGTGGGTAGGGCGTCGTTCTTGACGGCGCTGACAGACTGCCGGTGGTGGTTCGATTCCCTGCTGGTCTGCGAGTAAGCCCCAAGACCGTAGACCCGCCGAAAGGCAACAGGCTCGGGCAAAAAAAAACACCTATGGCGTGGGTCAGTGTAGCCCTAGTGCCGGTTTTGGAGGCTGGCAACCGTGAGGACCTCACGTTGTCCGCTGGCACTTATTGGAAGTGTGTATGTGGCTTTGCAGGGGAGTGTGCTACGGCGACTCGGTGGCTGCGGCCTCCGGAGGAGCTAGCTGCACCCTCCGCGGGTGGTAGGTTATCGTTTAGCCTCGGCCTGATCATTTGTGCAGTAACTGGGTGATTCTGTTTGTCTTGCGTCTTGCATGATCCTGGTGATCGCTTGGATGAAGGCATCAGGAGCTTCCACCAATGCTTTTGCCTCGACGAGCCGATCAAGCACGATGGCAATAAGAATTTCTCCTCCATCTTTTTGATAAGGGTGGTTTTCCAGCCCCAGGATTGCGACTGCTTTGTTCTCACACAGGTTTCGTTCCCACTCTTCTGTAGCTCGTTGCGCTAGTGATCCAGTTTGTGGTGGGACCATCACTAAAGTCTTTGGCTGCTGAATGTCTTGTTGGCGTTCGTTTGGGGCTGCTGAATTTCTTGACTCCCGTCTGCGTGGACTGATTGTTTTGGTTGCTTGTATTTGGTGCAGGTGGCTGTTTGTTTTGGACAGATGTCGTTGACACACTTCCTAGATCTGGGTTGGTGGGTTGGTGCCTAGAAAGTGTATTTTTTGCTGATGAACACAGCTACAATTTTTATCCCGCACGCGCTGTCAATTTGGGAATAGACCGAAAGGGGACAGCGAAAAGCCAAGACAGTCAACAAAAAGGAACATTGGCCCATGTAAAGCGTAAAGTTGCAACGGCCCTTTCAATGAAGGTGAAACTTGTTTAAAAATATAGACATTCATGTGCATGTGCTCCAATTTCAGAGGCGACCCGACGGCTCAGTTGGTATGGCGTTGGTCTTGCCAGCGCTGACAGACTGCCGGGTGGTGGTTCGAGTCCCTGCTGGTCCACTCGCGAGTCTCAAGTGCGATCCGCCGAAAGGCAACGGGCGCCGACAAAAAAAAAAGCTTTGCTCCAATTTCAGCCGTCGAGGCTTGCCTCGAAAATTCTCCCTCATCCTTACATTTTTTGTTTTGTTGCAATTTCTATAGCCTCGAGGCTGCCTCGAAGCCTGCTTTGAAGCCTGCCGCCAGGCTCATCCTGAAAGATTGTTTGTTTTGCTCCAAGTTCGCATGGTCGAGAACCGGAGTTGCAACAGAGGATGCAAATGCCTTTTTCCCGTCTTGCAGAAAGCGCGCTGTTTTGCGCTAACTTTGCTGTCGCCCCTGCGGGTTTGATTTGCTTGGCATGTGCAATACTTCTGGCAGTCACGGTGTGAAAACTGACAGCGTTTAGTGCAGATTTTGGTGGCAGGTGCGGTATTTACGGCGTGTGTGACACTGAACCTACAGAGGGTGAGCGTTTAGTACGACAGTTGTGGCACTACACGCCTTTTACCGTGGAAAAAACCAGCAAAACAGGTCCAGCGTGTAGCGTGTAGTGGCTCTTTTTCTAAACTATATTGATCTTTAAAGAAATAATTACAACCGAACGCCAGGAAACGGCGAAAATGTGTCTCCGGCCACAGCGCGGAGCGTTTAGTGGGGTACTACACGCCCAAACGGTCGCATCTAAAAATCGCTGTTTTACCACAGTGCGAAGCGTTTAGTGCCGATTTTGCTGGCAGGCGCAGTATTTGCGCTCTGCGTCGCGCCAAAATCACAGAGGGTGAGCGTGTAGTGCCGCCAGTTGTGGCACTACACGGCAGGTTTCTGTGCACAAACCTTGGCACGCGCAGTATTTCAAAAGGAAACATGGCCACCCCACAGCTTAAAGCCTGCCACGGCTGAAGCTGTGAGGTGGCCACGTTTGTTTGTCAAATACTTGCCACGGGCTAAGCTGTGAGGTGGCCATGTTTGCTTGTCAAAAACTGCCCCTGCCAGGGTTTACGCTGTGTAGTGGCCATGTTAGCTTCTGAATTACTGCGCCTGCCAGCGTGTAAGCTGTCCAGGTTAAGCTGTGAGGTGGCCATGTTTGTTTGTCAAGTACCGCAGGTGTCAGGGTTTAAGTTGTGAGGTGGCCATGTTTGTTTGCAATATTTGCCACAGGTTGAGATGTGTGGTTGTTTACTTCTGAAATGCTGCGCTTGCCAAGGGTTTAAGCTGTGATGTGGCCATGTTTGCTTCTGAAATATTGTGCCTGCGACGGCGTTGTTAGCTGCCAAAGCACTGCGCCTGCCACGGGCTTAAGCTTTTGAAATATTGGGCCTGCCGCTTTAAGAGATCTGTTGAATACGCCCCGCTCCCCAGCGGCAATGCTGCGTCAGTGTGAGATGGACTGAAGGTGTCATATGCTTCTTTACAGCGTTCCACCAGTAGCATTGCCGCCGGGGGTGTGGGGGTTCTGCGCTGCCCGCGCAAAAACTAACGGGAGAACAAATGCAGGATCACATGGAGGTGAGGCCATGGCGGCCACATGGTATCTTCTTTATTTCGCAAGAGAAACGGAACATATCGAGGGACGAAAATATGCATGTGCTTTGAAGTTAAGGTCCCACACGGGGCATGTGTCCACATTTTGGACTGCAGGCTTTCATAAAAGCAATGGATATCTTGGCTGGTGATCATCGCCAGCGTTTTTTGGTTTCAGATCATTCAGTCTTGACGTGTATTATATAGATTCGAGTCCCCGTGAGCCTCGCTTTGTCCTCGTGCCATTACGTTTTGCGTCCGAGGCCTGGCCTCGGGCAGGCCTCGGGCCTCGGGCAGGCCTCGGTGAGCCTCGGAGCGCCTCGAATGCCAACAAACCTGCTTCATCATGGCCCCTAAAACAGGGCCGAAAAAAGTGTTCAAAACATGGCTGCGATAGAGGGACCTCGACAGTAGCAAGCGGCCTTGGGACGCACAAAGAGAAAAAGGTATGTGTTGACATTCATGTTCAGGCTGCTGGGTCGCAAATCTGCTTGCAAAACATTTGCGGGCAGCAACGAAATTCTCCGATGGCTGACCCCATTTTTGGGTCCAAATATGGGCCCCAAAATGGGGTCCAGAATTGGATCACATTTTCATTCCTTCTTTTAGGTCTTTGCTTGGGCCCCGTTTTGGGGTCCAGATTTGGACCCAAAAGTGGGGCCAGCCATCGGAAAATTTTGCTGCTGCCCGCAGATGTTTTGCAAGCAGATTTGCGACGCACTAGCATGATCGTAAGCGTTAACACATGCTTTTTCTCTCTGTGCGTCCCAATTTGTTTCTTGTACAGTCGAGGTCCCTTTATGGCCGCCATGTTTCTACTAGTTTTTTGGATCCTGTTTTCGGGGCCATGATGAAGCAGGCTTGTCGCCAAACACTAAAGTCTTTGGCTGCTGAATGTCTTGTTGGCGTTTGTTTGGGGCTGCTGAATTTCTTGACTCCTGTCTGCGTGGACTGATTGTTTTGGTTGCTTGCATTTGGTGCAGGTGGCTGTTTGTTTTGGACAGATGTCGTTGACACACTTCCTAGATTTGGGTTGGTGGGTTGGTGCCTAGAAAGTGTATTTTTTGCTGATGAACACAGCTACAATTTTTATCCCGCACCCGCTGTCAATTTGGGAAATAATTTGTGAATAGACCGAGAGGGGACAGCGAAAAGCCAAGACGGTCAACAAAAAGGAACATTGGCCCATGTAAAGCGTAAAGTTGCAACGGCCCTTTCAATGAAGGTGAAACCTGTTTAAAAATATAGACATTCATGTGCATTTGCTCCAATTTCAGCCGTCGAGGCTTGCCTCGAAAATTCTCCCTCATCCTTACATTTTTGTTTTGTTGCAATTTCTATAGCCTCGAGGCTGCCTCGAAGCCTGCTTTGAAGCCTGCCGCCAGGCTCATCCTGAAAGATTGTTTGTTTTGCTCCAAGTTCGCATGGTCGAGAACCGGAGTTGCAACAGAGGATGCAAATGCCTTTTTCCCGTCTTGCAGAAAGTGCGCTGTTTTGTGCTAACTTTGCTGTCGCCCCTGCGGGTTTGATTTGCTTGGCATGTGCAATACTTCTGGCAGTCACGGTGTGAAAACTGACAGCGTTTAGTGCAGATTTTGGTGGCAGGTGCGGTATTTACGGCGTGTGTGACACTGAACCTACAGAGGGTGAGCGTTTAGTACGACAGTTGTGGCACTACACGCCTTTTACCGTGGAAAAAACCAGCAAAACAGGTCCAGCGTGTAGCGTGTAGTGGCTCTTTTTCTAAACTATATTGATCTTTAAAGAAATAATTACAACCGAGCGCCAGGAAACGGCGAAAATGTGTCTCCGGCCACAGCGCGGAGCATTTAGTGGGGTACTACACGCCCAAACGGTCGCATCTAAAAATCGCTGTTTTACCACAGTGCGAAGCGTTTAGTGCCGATCTTACTGGCAGGCGCAGTATTTGCGCTCTGCGTCGCGCCAAAATCACAGAGGGTGAGCGTGTAGTGCCGCCAGTTGTGGCACTACACGGCAGGTTTCTGTGCACAAACCTTGGCAGGCGCAGTATTTCAAAAGGAAACATGGCCACCCCACAGCTTAAAGCCTGCCACGGCTGAAGCTGTGAGGTGGCCACGTTTGTTTGTCAAATACTTGCCACGGGCTAAGCTGTGAGGTGACCATGTTTGCTTGTCAAAAACTGCCCCTGCCAGGGTTTACGCTGTGCAGTGGCCATGTTAGCTTCTGAATTACTGCGCCTGCCAGCGTGTAAGCTGTCCAGGTTAAGCTGTGAGGTGGCCATGTTTGTTTGTCAAGTACCGCAGGTGTCAGGGTTTAAGTTGTGAGGTGGCCATGTTTGTTTGCAATATTTGCCACAGGTTGAGATGTGTGGTTGTTTACTTCTGAAATGCTGCGCTTGCCAAGGGTTTAAGCTGTGATGTGGCCATGTTTGCTTCTGAAATATTGTGCCTGCGACGGCGTTGTTAGCTGCCAAAGCACTGCGCCTGCCACGGGCTTAAGCTTTTGAAATATTGGGCCTGCCGCTTTAAGAGATCTGTTGAATACGCCCCGCTCCCCAGCGGCAATGCTGCGTCAGTGTGAGATGGACTGAAGGTGTCATATGCTTCTTTACAGCATTCCACCAGTAGCATTGCCGCCGGGGGTGTGGGGGTTCTGCGCTGCCCGCGCAAAAACTAACGGGAGAAAAAATGCAGGATCACATGGAGGTGAGGCCATGGCGGCCACATGGTATCTTCTTTATTTCGCAAGAGAAACGGAACATATCGAGGGACGAAAATATGCATGTGCTTTGAAGTTAAGGTCCCACACGGGGCATGTGTCCACATTTTGGACTGCAGGCTTTCATAAAAGCAATGGATATCTTGGCTGGTGATCATCGCCAGCGTTTTTTGGTTTCAGATCATTCAGTCTTGACGTGTATTATATAGATTCGAGTCCCCGTGAGCCTCGCTTTGTCCTCGTGCCATTACGTTTTGCGTCCGAGGCCTGGCCTCGGGCAGGCCTCAGGCCTCGGGCCTCGGGCAGGCCTCGGTGAGCCTCGGAGCGCCTCGAATGCCAACAAACCTGCTTCATCATGGCCCCTAAAACAGGGCCGAAAAAAGTGTTCAAAACATGGCTGCGATATAGAGGGACCTCGACAGTAGTAGTACAAGTTCAAGCGCAAAAAGCCATACTGCTTCTGCCACATACAGCCAAAGGTGCAAGCACGTCATCGGAAGAGCTAAATGCACAGATATCACCACGCACAGATGATGAATATAATCTTCCAACTCATGAAGACCAACTCCAAGAGCACTAGTGTACCGGAGTCAACTGTAAATCCTGGCAGCCTTCCAAGTGCATTTCTTTTCACCACTCTCGTTGCGACGCGGCTTTGTCGTTGTTTGCTTCGAAGTGACTATTGGTGAGTTGTTATGCCTTTTCGGCTTGCGCCATGTGATCTCGGGGATCCTGGCTGGGGGGATCCCTGGTTTCCGCATGGTGCTTTCGTTGCTTCACTCACCCTCTGGTATGGCCTGGTGGTTTGGATGTTTTTCCCTTTGTTTCTGCTGCCATACCATGACGAGATGATATAATGTTATCACCTCTTGCATTAATTGACCCATGAACTGGCACCTGTCACGTCGTTGTTTGGCTTGTTTGTTTTGTGTTGTTGCTTTTTGTGTTTTGTTTGTTTGGTTTGTGCTTTTGTTTTTGGTTTTGGTTTGTTTGTGGCAACTTCGTGACGGCCTACTGGACTGTGTACAGGTCCTTTACCAGTTCACTCTTGAGGCCCCTCAATCTGCAGACGGCCATGTGTATGCGTTAATTAATAAATTAACCCTATTTTGCAATATGCAATTGAACGTGTTGAACGACCTGGCGGAAGCCTTGAAGGCGTTGGACGGAAAAAAAGGAAAAAAATCTTGGAACAATGCATGTGCATGTGAACAGTTAGGTAACCATTTTAAGTTTGTAGGAACCGATCTGTGAACTATAGAACCCATAGGAATCTATAGGAACCAGGTAGGAACCAATTTGGAACCAAATGGAACCAGTTTGTGCATGGAAGAGCTTGGAGATGGATTTTCGTTTGTTTTTGTGGTTTTTGGTGTTTTGGATGTTGTTTGACCCATGTCTTAGGAACTTGATGTTGTGAACTTATTTGGTAGGAGTTTTGTAGGTTATTTGTGAGTTTGAGCTGAAGACGTTTTATTTTGAGAAGCTGGAAGAACGTTTTTGAAGCTTGAGAACTCTTTTGAAGTAGTTTGAGAAGTTTGAGAACGTTTGAGTGTCACTGCGTTTTACTCTGCACGACTCTTCTAAGAAGAAGAGTGACTGAGCTGTCAAACCTGTGTGGTTTGGCTCAAGTCCGAGCTATGAAAAAGAGCTGCCACGCCGCTCTCGTGTTTTCACATGGTAGCGGAGCTCCAGTGATCCTGTGAGGGGCAGACGCTAAGAGAGGTTGCTGTGATCTGTGAAAGATCGACACTGGACAGTTGAGAAGGTTTTAGAAGAGATCTTAAGAGATCTTAACCTGTGAAGATGTCTGGACCTGTGCCAATGAGTCCAAGTACGGCGCCAGACAGCACTGTGAGTCACGGAAGTGCGGCCAGTGCTCCTGCAGGAATGGTCTCAGGAAATGATGGGGCTGTTCATGCAGGAACAACACCTGTGTACAACATGGGAGATCCCCTACAAGGAAGTGGTGACCCATGGGCAAGCACAACACCTTGGCTGAGCTTCTCACCAGGCGTTTCCTCTGCTGCTTTACCAAGTACTCCAATTGGATTGCCAAGTCAATCCAGTCCTGGAGGGAGTGGGCAGAGTGGCAACACTGCCACATTTGGGAGAGTGGCAACACTGCCACATTTGGGATGCCACCAGGGTTTTTGGATCCTGGACCAACACAGGCACCCACTCCAGCAGTAGACCCGGTGATGGCACAGCTGCTGCGCCAACAGATGTTGCTCACCCAAGGGGTGATGGATCTTCTCAATAGGTCAGGGCCTGGACTTCCTCAACAACAACAACCAGTGCAGCCGACACCAACAGTAGCACAGAGCTCTACTGCACAGTCTGAGCGGTTGACAATGGACACAAAGTGGATTCCAGCAGCACCACTGCCTGACTGGAAGTCTTGGAACAACAGGGCAAAAGAGTTAGCTGGGTTCAAGGGTTGGTTAGAGAAGTTTGCATCGTGGCTGTGTCTTGTCCATGATAGCTATGGGCAAGAGCTCAAGGAAGCCATGAACTTGCCATACCCTGTGGTGACAGTGAGCCAAGACCAAGCAATTCGAAGCCGTCGATTGTTTCATTTACTTCAGCAGAGTTTTTCTGGATACTCTAGGGTAGACAACGTGGTGAAATCTCAGATTGCATTCTATGGCATTCAGGAGGCGAATGGTTTTGAGCTTTTGAGATTGTTGCGCAGGGAGTTCAGTTTGATGAGCCGTCCAGAGGCGCTGCAATACAGAGAAGCCTGCCTGAAGTACACGGTGAAGAAGTCAGAGAGGCATCTTCTTATGGATGTACTGAGAGAGATTGGGGCTGAGATCGAAGGATTTCACTCTATGCTGGAAGCTTCACTGATTGCTGGTCAACTGACTGACTTGCGCATCACTGAGGGGGATCAATACCTTCTCTACCTGAGAAACTTGCCAGACAAGGTAGCAGAGTTCGTGCAGCTTCACTGTGGTGCAACAACAGTGGCCAGGAGTCTGTGGTAGCATACCACACACGTATGAGACTCACCAATGACCTAGACAGCAAGGTGCATGTGGCTACAGGGCCAAAGCAAGGCTCTGAGGGCATCACTTGCCACAATTGCGGCAAACGTGGACACATGGCTCGTGATTGCCCACAGCCTGTGAAATGCAGCCATTGCGGCAAGTCAGGTCATGCAGCTAAGGACTGCTGGGCCGAGGATCCCAGCAAACGGCCTGGAGCTTCCTCAACACCCAAGCCTGTTGCAAAGGCCAAGGCAAAGCCTGCTGCAAAGAGCAAAGGCAGCAAAGGCCGTGGCAAAGGTCGAGGGAAAGGAGGAAAGTTTCGAGAAGCTGAAGAAGGTGAAGAGCCTTGTGAGGCTGAGGAGTCTCAAGAACCAGAAGTTGAGCAGGAGGGTGGAAACCAGGCTGCTATGATGGTAGTCAAATCGTTTGCAGTGAAGACTGGATCAGATGATGGTGGGCCAATGGGGGCCACAGGGACATCGAGTACTGAGAGACCGGTGACACACCACCTGAGCAGCACACTGGAGGGTTTTGTAGGTAGTGTAGGGATAGGAGATCCTAAGACCTGCTGGCTGGTAGACTCAGGGGCTACATGCCACATCGTTTCTGAGAAGTGGGTCAAGCACTACACTGTGAGTTTTGAGTATCCTGGTCCATCTCCAAGCTTGAAGGGTGCAGGAGACAATGATCTGCCTGTCAAAGGGGTTGTAGATCTGGAATTCAAGGTAGGTAAGACGAAGATTACCATGAAGCGTGTAGTAGTGGTAGGAATTCCTTTGAATGTGATCTCAACTTACGCACTTTTGGAAACTGGTTGGAAGACCGTCCTTGGCAATGCTGAGGAGAGTGGATTGTTTTTGAAGAAATTGAAACTTCCTTTGAAGATTTCTGAGAGAGCATGGTGGCTGAAAGTCAGTTTGCTTTCAAAGCACAAGAGTGGTGTGAAGGGTTCTGGACCAGCACCAATGGACTTGAGCACCATGAACACTGGAAACACTGTGAACACTGACAGCACTGAAACGAAACAAACCAAACGAAACACTTGTTGTGGTTGTAGTTCAGTTGCAGCAGTTGTCCCTGAGGATGTTGTGGCTAAGGACCTGGTAACTAAGGGAACTAAGGACTCTTTGACTAAGGACCCTGTGAATCATGTTGCCACTCAGGAGGTTGCGTAGGTCACCAAGGGTAGGTCAGGAGGTTCTGCCAAGGTCAAGGCCAAACGTCGGGAGCTTCAAATGAAGAGTGCAGACATGTTGCAGTCGTTTTCCTATGTTTGTAGGATGTTTCATTTTGGAAGCAGTCGCCTTTTTCAGCATGTTTTTGATGAACATGAGCCCAATACCATTGAAACAGACGTTTTGTTTAAGACAAACGTTGAAACAAACGATGAAACGACAGACAGTAGAGATGATTTCATGTCGTGTTGTGCATCTAAAACGACAGACAGTGATGATGATTACATGTCATGTTGTGATTTTGAAGAGTTTTGTCAAGAAGACCATGACACATCTGGATACATGGAGTGGAAAGACCATGAAGGGAGGACAGGTTCAGGTCAATCTGATCGGAAATGCAGGCGTGACTGGACATTTGTGGACCCTTGTTTTAGGATGATGCGTGGTTTTCCTCAGGTGGAGGACTTGACACAGGATGAAGTTGATGACAGTGATGTCATGGGTGATAGGCCTCAGGAAGGTGAGGCTTCTGAAGTTGGTTCCCCATCACTTGCCAATTCAGAAGATTTGGAAGGTTGGGGTCCCCATGAACCTGGTTTGCCAGAACGCCAAGACACACCAGATGGTCCAGAGGGATCAGATCTGGAGTGCAGTGTCCCTGAATTGGGTGATGGACGTCTCAGGCTGGAACATGAGTGCAGGGGCCATTGGCCTTATGACAGGGGATGTGATGATTGCGTGCAGTCAAGAGGACGCACACCTGCTAGGAGAGTAGGGCATAAGCATGAAACACCGATTTCCTTTTTGTAGCAGGGAAACATTGGAAAGTTCTGGTCCTGTTGATGGTTCACACTGGGATGGTTGGCATGGTGGTTTCTGGTGGTGACAAAGAACGTGACGTGCAGTCCACTGCAGCAGTTCTCAATGAGATTGGTGTTGGAGGGTTGTCTGTAGAAGTAGCTACTGACAATGAGGCAGCACTGAAATCATTGGTTGAAAGAGGCCTTGCAGCTAGTTCAGCACGAGGCTATCATTGGAGAAACATTTCAGAGGCAAGACCCCAGGCAAAAGGCATCGAGAGAGCCGTTTGCATCATGAAAGAAGGGATCTATGCCAATTGGTTGGCACTTGAACGCCATTGCAATGCCAGGATTGCGTTGGAATCCCCCCTTTTGGGATATTTGGTGGGACATGTCTATAGGACGTACAACGCATACTGTGAGGGAAAGGCTGGGAGCACCCCCTTAGAACGTTTGAGAGAGAAACGGGGAGGTCAGGCACCTAGGTCTTTTCCTTTTGGGGCAGTTGGGTTTTTGAAACCAATTCGCCCTTCAAAATGGCCTGGTCAGCGTTTGGTGTTGTGCCATTTTCTCGGCATGAGGTATGTGACTGGGGGAGGTTGTTTGGGGTACCCATTTTCTGTTGATGCTGAAGGGTATCGTGAGGTGATCAAAGGTCACTCTTTCAAACTGAAGGAACCTCTCCAGTATGACGTTGAATCTCTTTTTCCTCTTTTGGCAGGCGTCAGGCCACAGGACTTCCCAGAACCACGTCTTGAGGCGCCACAGGCAGAACAGGCCCTACCCCCACCTGATTTTCCACCAGAGTTGGACCCACCGGTTTTCCCAAGGGAAGAGGTGTCTCCACAGCCCATTGCAGATGGAGCTGATGGCATGGATGTAGATGCAGGTGAGGTAGGTGAAGGTCCTGAGCCCATGACGATCGACAGGGTTGATGAGGGTTCAGAAGGGGAAGGATCTGAGGAGGAAGAAGGGGATGCGTGGTTGAACAACCTTATTCTTCAAACACAAGCTGATGTGTGGAACACTTTTTGTTTGAGAGAGTCTGGTTGTGTTTTCCCTGTTGGTGAGGGAAATGGTGATTTCTTTGAAGAGGACTTTGGAGGTCAAAAGGTTCGAGTCGACATTCCTGAAAGTTCTTTTGACGAGCTCACTGGAGCTGCTTTGGACTTTGAACAGGTGAAACAGGGAATGAAGACTGAGGTACAGCAGCTTGAGCGACTTAAGGTCGGGCGCTGCCTTGTCGAACGGGA
>CAMXCT020002917.1:0-82062 GCA_947184155.2 Cladocopium goreaui
AGGTGATCCACAATGAAAACTTACAATCTCGACTAGCGATTTCTGAGAACAAGGTTTCTGAAGAATCTCTAGCTGAATCGGGTGGCATGCGGGACATGAGGATAATGGGACTACGTTCTGAACTACACATGAAACAAAGTTTTTTAGATCGAATGCAACAACAACTGACTGAATCGAAGAATCAGTACCATGAACTTTCCTGTCAGCAAGCCAGAAGATCCTCGCCAAGCAGATCACCGCATGGAGGACCACTATACGAGATGTATATGCAGGCCGTGCGTGAGCGTGACAGCTTGAAGGAATCCAAGGCCGAAGTTGACAAGTTGTACTTGCAAAACAGAACTGAACTCATTGACACTGAGAACCTGCTCAAAACCTTTCAACAACATTTTGATGAAACTGGTAAGAAGTATCAAGATGCTCTGAACAAGATCGATCACATGAGTAGCAATCCGAATGTGACGAGTAACTTGTTCGACAATTTGCACAATGAAATCAACGACAGGGATGCAGCCATTGCTCGCCTTCATACTGAACTTGAAGCTCAAAAGGACTCTCTTGAGCGTGCTCACAGGGATGCAGGTAAGTCCATCAAGATGTTGAACGACAGAAGACTCGTGATCAAAGGTGCGACTGACTATTCCATTCCTGAAAGCCACTTGACCGAGATGCATCAATTGGCTAATGAGCGTTTTGCTGAGGTAGAAGAGATGTCAAGCACCATTGCTGCCCTGAAGTTGGAAAACCAGGCTCATTCTTCTTCATCATTGAATAGACCGACTACATTACATGGGTACCCCAGTAGTGCTATGCCTCAAAATGGATGTGAAGAGAAATGTGCCAAACTGAAAGCAGAGTTGGACGAGATTAAGCAAGAGAAGAACGTTGAAGTTCGAAATCTTCAAGATGAGTTGAAGAAGATGGAAGATCGGAAAGATTATTACAAGAATAATTTCTCTCAAGCTGAAGATCGTGCCAATGATGAAGAGCAGGAATACCGAGCAGAAGCTGAAGCCTTCGAAAAGCTCAGGAACGAGTACAACACAAATGTCAAGGAGTTGGAGAACCTTGAGAGGGATAGATCCAAGTCATCCGTATCTCTAAGAGAAGCCGAAAAGATCAGCCTCCAACCCTGGCCTAAGACCACTGAACTTTCATCCTGGAAGGGAAGTGTTGTTCATGAAGTTTGTGTTGCAAGTGGAGATCGAAACTATGAAGATTGGAAAGCGTGGCTAGCTCCGTGTCTTGCAGATCAACCTGACTTGGAGGCCCTGGCCAAAGCACCCGATGTGAGATTCCAATCCATTGATGCCAAGCTCTCCAATGCATTGAGGAAAGTCATTGACAATGCTGGGGACAAGTCCATGCAAGTGAAGTATGACATGTCCATGAAGAACCAATTGTATGGGAGAAGTGGGGACTTCATCAAGGGACGAGAACTATTCGCAATGATACTGATTAGCTTCAAGTCACCTGACCACACTGAAGTTCTCTACAACGCCCATCATTTGTATATGTTCAACTACTATGGAGATGACCAGCTTGAGGCCTTCTACAACAAGTGGCTTGACATCGTATACAATATGAAACATGATGATCTGCCTTCCAACAATTCCCTGCGTGACACATTGTTCCGGAAGATTGAACACTCAAAGCTTATGGCCTTTGATACCAACCGATACAAAACCTTTGATGAAGGGCATCCTGAGAAGACCTATGTTTACCTAACTGGTATGATCAAAGGATACATAGCAAGAGGAAAACAGGAACGACTGTTGAAAGATAGAGAACGTGCAGTGAAACTGTCATTGTCCTCTAACAAGACGACACCTGCCTTAGAAGATGCAGACAAGCCTGCCGCTCCCGTCAAAACCAAGAAGGAGAACGAAGCAGCCGCATCGTCTACAGGTGATCCTCCCAAACGTCCCAAGGCGAAAGCGAAGAGTGAAGCTGCATCAGTACTTCCTACACCTTCTCCGAAGTCCCATGCCGACAAGAATAACAAGAAAGGCAAAGGTGGGAAGGGAAGATCGTCTTCACCCGTTGACAAGAAGAAGATTTTCTGTAACTACTTCTTCAATAAAGGAGGATGCAACAAAGGTGACAAATGTCTTTACAGTCATTCTCAGAAGGTCTATGATGCCAAGATGAAAGGTAAGAAAGGCAGAAGCGGAAGCCGAGATTCATCAAGAGGGAAAAGTAGAGGAAGTTCATCTTCAGCTGGGCCCAAGAAGAAGATATGTTGGAACTGGCAAAAGGGTACCTGCATGTTCGGAAGCAAATGTAAATTCCTACATGCAGATCAATCGCCTTCAGCGTCTTCAGAAAGAACCAGCAAGAGAACACCAAAGAAGAAAGCAACTCCCATTACCATTGACTCCTTCTTTGATAGCGACAATGAAGATTCTATGGATTATACCTCACCGAGGATAGCCAGCGCAAAGAAGTCTTCTGATGATCGCAGGATCTCTTTCGAACTGGAACCTGAAGTGCACGAGATTGCCATTGAGAACTACCAGGAGGGATTGCCCAAGCGTATGTATCGTGACCCCAACAAGCCGTATGTCTTCTGGAAGGTCGATGATCTGACCGACGATCAGTCCAAGTCCGACAACACCCTCGGTTCAGTCCGAGCACGGGCCAAGGCTATCATCATGGACAGATGTGGACTCCATCGTTTTGTTGATGAAGTTAGAATCATCATTGGCCCCAAGTTCGACATGTTGATCAAGCTGGACGATGATCATGATGACTTGACTTTCATTGAAGAGCTTGTTGAACACGAAGTTGGAAAATCCCTTATGAAGTCCAAGAACTTGATGTGCATTTCATTACCAGTACGAGCCAAAGATCGAAGATTCATCCTGGATTCTGGCAGCGGACACGATCTGATTTCCGCAAGGAAAGCCGAAAGGATGAACTTGAAGCAACGAACTTGTGATCCTATCATGTTCCACACCGCCAACGGTTCAACCGCTACCCAAACAGAAGCGGAGATTGACCTGAGAACCTTTGATGTGACATCTCATGCTTATGTACTGGACGACACTCCGTCTGTGATGTCTCTTGGGAAACGATGCATGGAAGAAGGATATTCCTTTGTATGGCCATCTGGTCAAATGCCATTCATGATTACGAAGGATGGAGAACGCATAGATCTGACAATCCACGACAATATCCCCTATGTTGATCTTGGAACATACGAATGCACTCCTCATGAATGTCATCATGCATCGAAGATCCATGACCTATTGACACATTCTCAAGTTGGATTCAACGATCTCAACGATATTGATGATGTTGGTCAACCATCACGAAGAGTACACCTCGATGGAGAAAGTGGTCTTGAGACATCGACTGAGAACCACAATTGTTCCCGATACGTCAAGAAGCTCAAGAAGAAGAAGAAGAGGAGAGCAATGAACCGGCAGAAACATTCGGCAACCCCTGGAGAAGAAGAAGAACCACCTGAAGACGGCGAATATGAACCTGGAACTCCGTTTGACGGACCTCCTGGTGACGAGACTGACTTTGAAGATGATGGTCATGGTGCTCCTGAAGACGCCGCTGAAGGTGATGAAGATGACATTGAGATCGATGTCGTCGAGGGTGAGTCCAGGGTAGCCAAAAGAGGAACACTCAAGAGAGAAGCCAATAGCTTAAATCACAAGTTGACCCACAGATACAAGAATCCATATTGCGACTCATGCATTCGAGCAAAGATGAAGCACTTCAAGACTCGTCGTGGTGCATACAAAAGGGAACTCAAGAAGTTTGGCGACCTCATTACCTTTGATGCAGTGGACACATCCAAAGCCCATGATGACGTATTGGTCCTCGAGAAGGAAGTGTTGGTTGTCAGAGACTGTTTTACAGGGATCATTGGTGCTTATCCATCTGATCGAATGACCAAAGACGATGTAGTCAGAGCAGTGAAACAGTTCATCGGCGCCAAGAAGGTCAGACAGGCCTACTCTGATCATGCTCCTCAGTTCATTGAAGCTATGAACGAGATGAAGATCCCAATTGATCATTCGTTGCCTGGGAGACCTCAAACCAATTCAATCGCCGAAAGGACGAACCAATTTATTCTCACAGCTACTTCTACATGTCTTTTGGAAGCTGGATTACCGCCTTGTTTCTGGAGAACAGCAATCCTTTGTGTATGTCATCTGCTCAACGTAGAACCCAACGATGATGAATTGAGCGCTTGGTGCAAACTCCATGGATCTGAATTTGCTGGCAAACTCATTCCCTATGGTGCTCGTGTGAACTACAAGCCTCCGAAGACCAGAGAAGCGGGACAACTCCACAAGTTTGGGCCTGATTCTATTCCAGGAATGTTTGCAGGGTATCACATTGGTCCAGGGATGCATTGGTCAAGACAATATAAAGCATGGCCTCTGAGTGAATTCGTACGTCAGAACCTTGGTGACGATGCTAGCAAACCCGAACACCGTCTTCTCAAACCTCATTTGACTGAAAAGGTCGAGATGGTCACCCCACTGACATTTCCATGCAAGCAAGAATATGAGAGGGTGAACACCACGTTGGAAGGAATGAAAGAAAGGGAAATCCTCGATGGTGATCCCTCCAAAGTGCCTCATGGAGATGACGAAGAACATGACCAAGATGAAGATGATGATGAGCTTGATGACGGAGACGACGGTGGACCTGGACCAAGTGGTGGAAAGATTTCAAAGAAGGCTCTTGATGACTCCGAGGATATCTTCGACAAAGACAAAGATCCAGAAGAGATGACTCTCCAGGAATTGATCGACGCCCAACCAGACCATTGGAAGAAGGGCAAAGCCGGAGATGGGAAGATATACCTCAATGACGATGGTTAGATGGTCAAGTTGAACGTTAAGGGTTACCCATACAAGATTGGAGATGACGGTAGACGAATGTTCAGAACGTCATTGCGTCCCAAAGGGACCTATTCTCCTGAAGAATGGCGCAAACTCTCTCAGTCTGACCGGAATACCATCCTCAAAGCCGAGAAGAAGAAGTTGGAGAAGAAAGAGGCCGATGACAAAGCCAAAAGATTGGTCGAGGAAAAGAAGAAGAAGGCAACGAAGAAGGAGAAGAAAGATTCAAAGAAAGACAAGGACGAGCCAAAGTCCAAGGACGATGAAGGTGGTGATGAAAGTAAGAAGGATGACTCTCATTCAAAGTCAAAGAAATCCGATACAGGTGTTGGTGAAGTTGTGAAGAGCAAAGTTACCTTACCTATCACATGTACGAGTACGTATCTTGATCTGTACGACATAGTCGATGATGACGATGTACATGGAAGACGATACATTGATTGTCGAAAAGTGAAGAGGAATGCTGATGCTAGTCCATGTTCCGATGCCTCTACTGACGTCCCGGACGACGAGGAATACCTCACTGAATGGGATGAATGGTCGGAGGTCGAGAGAGGACGTGGCCCAAAAGCATCGTGGAGTGGTGAAGTTTGGAGCACATTGTCAGGTGAGATTTCGAGGTTCTCCATGGCTACAGGTTCTCCATGGCTACGCCAGGAGAGTCGACAATGATCAAAAATGGCAAATGTGTTAACGTCAAGAACGTGAAGAACATAGCCACTGATGATGATGAATACATCCCTTTCCCAACTATGCCGTGTACTTCTGCATCAAATCAAAGTCACCGAACCAAGATACCATCAGGAGGCCTTGGAAGCAAACTCTTCAACGCAATGGTTTCACGACCTGTGGGCAGAGCTGAGATTGAGTCTAACCCAAAGGCCAAAGAGGCAATGCTCAAGGAGTGGAAAGGCCTTCGTGATCAAGAGGTATTCGACTTTACAATGGTTCGTGAATATGACGATGTTGTTGCAGAGGCCAAGAAGAACAAAAAGGAAGGGAGGGCTAATTATTTTAGGATTTTTTTTTGATCAGGTTTAGGAATTATTTTTGGATTCCTGCTTCTCTGCTTTTCCTGCTTTTCCTGCTTCTCTGCTTTCCTGCTTCTCCTGCTTTTCCTGCTTTTCCTGGCTTCTCTGCGCTTCGTGACCTTTGTGTGGTCTTTTCTGCCTTCTCTCTTCTGCCTTCTGCAACTTTCCTTTTCGTCGGCTTTGCTGTGTGCACTCTCAACACAACTGCGCGTGAGCAGCAAAAATAGCTCGGCCGGTCATGGGGCTGCATTTTTTGCTTTTCTGGAGTGTGGGTTTTCCCCATATCCTGTTCTTCTTTGCTTCTCTGCTTTTCCTGCTTTTCCTGCTTCTCTGCTTTTCTGCTTTTCCTGCTTCTTTGCCTTTCTGCTGTTTTGCTTTTGTGCGTTTCCTGTTTCTTTGCTTCTCTGCTTTTTTGCTTCTCTGCTTTTTTTTTTTTGGCTTTGCCTGCTTTAAATACTTGATTTTCATGTAAGATGCATTTTGCACAGTATTTACATCCCTGAGTATCACATGACCAACCTTCTCTTGAAAACTAGCAACGTAACATGTGAGAAGAGGTGCTTGCATTCTGCTTTGGGGGGAGGCGCTGCGCCCTCCCCCAATCCCCCCCTCCCGCTTTTTTTTATTTAAACTTAAACCCAAGTTACATTAGTTGGTTTTTGCGAACTAACCTTCTCTGGAAAGCTGACAGGATTACATGTGATAGATAGATAGATGGATAAATAGATAGATAGATAGATAGATAGATAGCTGGATAGATAGATAGCTTGGTAGATAGATAGCTAGATAGATAGATAGCCAGCTAGATAGATAGATAGCTAGAGAGATAGATAGCTAGATACCTGGATAGATAGATGGCTAGCTAGATAGCTAGATAGATAGATGGCTAGATAGATAGCTAGATAGATAAGATAAAGAAGGTAGCTAGTAGGGGTAGGATGGTGGAGCTAAGATAGGATAGAGGTAAAAAATAGGCTAAATAGATAGAGGCAGATCGGTTTAGCAGATGAGATCAGATAACTATATAATATAGCTTCGTGTAGCGAGATAGCTGGATAGACAGCGGATAGCTAGATAGATAGTTAGCTAGATAGCTAGATAGGTAGATAGATAGCTAGCAAGATAGCTAGCTAGATAGGTAGATATAGTAGGTAGATAGATAGATAGATAGATAGATAGATAGATAGATAGATAACTTGCTAGATAGATAGCTAGCTTGCTAGATAGATAGCTAGATAGCTAGCTAGCTGGATAGATAGCTAGCGCCCTCCCTCAATCCCCCCCACTCGCTTTTTATCTAATCCCAAGCTTCTGCATCTGTAAATATTTGGGTGAACATGCTCACATGTAGAACATCCCATGCAAAATGGAAGGTGAACATGCCAAAATGTGGCAAATCCCATACAAAATGGAAGGTGAACATGCCCACATGTAGGAAATCCCATGCAAAATGGAAGGTGAACATGCCAAAATGTGGCAAATACCATACAAAATGGAAGGTGAACATGCCCACAAGGGAAAATAAAAAGGGGTTCAGTAACATTATCCCATGCAAAATGGAAGGTGAACATGCCCAAATGTGGCAAATACCATGCAAAATGACAAATTCAAGTTCCAAACCGTTGCAAACACTAGGCAAATGGTACCAGCCAAGAAATCCAAAAAAAAATCCCAAACCTGCTGAAAAAAATTTTCCTAAAACTATTTCACACCCAAAAGGAAGTACATATGGCCAGGGTCCATGGCATATGCGTGGAAAAGAATTACCAGTTGTCCGAAGACAATCCTGGTCGAAAATTCAAGGGAAGAGGCGTTCTGCTAGGAAATCAGGTGAAGAATCAGCATTGGGAGGCAGCATTCTTCCAAGACTTGGGAAATTCCCCTGCTTCCTTCGAAGCCTCTCGATGGGCCGATTTCTACGGATGTCTTCCTGGCACTCCGTCAAGTTGGCAGATGCGATTCAGGCTTACATCCAGGCTAAGTTGAAGGGACCTTTGTGTTGGGTGGAGTTACCCACTGATGCATGGCCTCCGGAGATACAGTACTGGAAGTTCCGTCGCCCTGTCGTAAGACTCGACAAAGCCCTATATGGACATCCCGATTCAGGCACGATGTGGGAACAACATTGTGACAAGAAAGTTCAAGAAATTGGTTTTAAACCCATTGGAGAGGAATGGCCTTCTATGTATTTTCATGATGAGCTCAAATTGCTATTGGTAATCTATGTGGATGATCTTAAGCTTGCTGGGCCCTCCGAAAATCTGGCCAAAGGTTGGGAAATGCTGCGCACTGTTTTGCGCATTGAACCCGAAACCGACTTGGGACTTTACTTAGGATGTGTTTTATCCCAAGGTGAGACCCAATTGCATAATGGTAAGAAAGTCAAGACCATAACTTATAACATGGAAGGATTGTCAAAGTTATCGGTGGAAAAGTATCTTGACATCATTGGTAAGGACACAAAATTGAAAAAGGTATCAACTCCAAGCCTTTCAGAGGAAACGAAAAGCAGCCCGTATCGTGCTCCTTCCGATGGAAAACGCAGAGTTGAGTGTCCTTGGTGTGCACATTCCTTCGATCCAGATATGCCTGCTCTCTCCGAGACTGGCAACTCACGTCCTGGCCAAGACAGTGAGACACTGAGCCGAGGGAATCTAGCTCCGCATGCAGCTAGTGTGCTTATGAAGCTGCTGTATGCAGCCCGCATTGCGCGGTTTGACCTTTTGAGATCCATCAATGCATTGGCACGTAATGTGACCAAATGGACAAAGGATGATGACGCCCGTCTTCATCACCTAATGTGTTATGTTAATTCCACATTGTCCCTCAAAATGATAGGATGGGTCGGAGACAAAATTGAAGATTTATCATTAGGACTATTTGCAGATGCGGATTTCGCTGGATGTGCCCAATCCTTGAGATCAACTTCAGGATCGCACTTACAAGTCCAAGGTAAGTTCACAAGATTCCCACTTGCTGGTGGAAGTAAGCGACAAGGGTGTGTTAGTCATTCTACCCCCGAAGCTGAAATTGTGGCTGCAGATACTGCACTTAGGACTCTAGGAATCCCCGCATTAAGTCTGTGGAAAGTCTTAGCCAAAGTTTTTCCTCAACTCCTGTTTCATGACGATAATCAAGGTATGATTGGTGTTGTCAGATCAGGACGGAATCCAACCATGCGTCATTTGGAGCGCACACATGGTATTTCCATTGCCTCCATGCATGAACATTTCCAAAAGGATCATTTTGTATTGATCTATGAAATTACAGCCAAAATGGCAGCAGATATCCATACTAAAGGGTTCAAGAATCCCATGGCATGGAAGAAAGCCTGTATGCTAATCAACTTGTTGGAACCTCAGGACTTGCAGAGCAAAGAAGTATTGGACATGTTGCAGCCAAGCACCGATGTCGATATGACTACTCGCCAAGTTTTCCAATCCAAAACTGAGGACATCCCAAACTTCCCATACACGGAAACCCCTATTTTGCCGAAAGAAGTGTATAGGAAGGGTTTGACTAGTAAAGAGAAGCTACAATACTTGCCAGGTATGGATCCCATTTTTGTCGTCAAGCAACCGGTGTTTTATCGTCCTAAGCCACCCGGCTTGATCGTGCCGCCAGATGTATTGAGATCCACATGGGTTCTTCTCAATGGTGCGTGGACAAAGGTCGAACACCGTGCATCTCCACCAGAGCAGGCTATCAGATTTGATAAGTGGGTTGAACGAGCGTGTTTTCAGTATCACTCACCCAACAAGCAGCCGTTGATCCCGGACACTGTTTCACAATCCGTTTCAACGACCTCAACCCACCGGGTGATGTCGTCAAAGCACGTGCATGCCCCGCCTGCCCACTCGAGCTCACTACGTGACTCGTGTGCGTCAACGCCACATGACCGTGTACAGCATCCGACCGATTCACCAATGCTGATGTTCTCGGTTGATGCCTTGTTTTTAGATGCACAGACATCACCGTCTCAACACCCGAAATCCATTCACCAGTGCCTTCAGCCAGCCACACGTGTGATCAATACGCTTATGCGCCTTGTTCATGGGGGGAGTGAGGGTGAAGGATGGCATTCGCACAGTGACAAGGGGCACCTACAGTCCACTTCAACACCTGGCCTATGTCATAAGCATCCGGAATTGGACATCAATGATAATATTCCGTTTGTAAAATCCACCCGAAAATCCCAAGTGTTAGGTAAGAAAAATGAAGACCATTGGCAGTGGGATGGGAAAGAGACATTGATCCGAATTCACAAAACGCCAAGAAGGCAAAACTTTGTGCCACAGGATTGCGAAGACTGTCCTTGTGACCCTAGGATCATATGTGATGAGAGGGAAACTGAACAAAAGTTCAAAACTAACACTCGAGTGATCAAAGATATATGGAGATTCAAGGGCGACAATCATGAATCAACAAACAAATTGAATGAATTTTGGACAGGAAAATCGACATTTAAGGTGCTCGCCAATGCTGAAGTGATCATGGAGGTAAGAACTGTAAAGTGAGTCAGGGAGTAATCACACTCTGCACCAATTGCAATGACGTGAATACTATTCCCATCACTGATGTTTTTGTCCCCTATCAATATCACATTGAAGTAGGCAAACATGAGGTTGACCATCCCAAAGTGTCGGTAATCCTTTGGAGAGAAAAGAAAAACAGAACTTTGGAATTTCAATTTTCCAAATCACCTTGTGACTTGATGACATCAAAGTATGCGAAGTTTTCCCTTGCAATCAATTTGATCGAAGTTCCTCAAGCAGTCCCATGCTTCGTCTTGTTATGTTCGGAAGAGAGAAACTGGTTTACGTTCTTGCAGAACAAAATGAAGGACGAAATGAAGTTTCATGTCGTGCCAATCACTGAAGATGACGACATGCTCTCTCCGTACGGAATCAGTAAAGCAAGGCGATGCCTTCGGACCAAACTTGATTCAGTGTTCTTTGCAGGTCCATGTACAGGAGGTTCACCATGGAACCGAATCAACCGATGGGTAAGCGAAGCAACGACACAACTCATCGAAGCAAAGAAGCAGATCTTCTGGGCGATGTGGGAAGTGTTTACATCAGTGCTAAGTGAACTTATCAACATGGGATCACCAGCCTTGCTTGAGTTGCCTAGGGGTTGTGACTATTGGAAGGACCGTAGAATGACTGACCTTGTGGAAGGAACCGTATCTCATGAGCACAAATTTGATGGATGCATGTATGGCTTGAAATCACAATTCCAAGAGACTCCCAAACCAATCAAGAAACCATGGAAGATTGTTACATGGGGGGTGTCTTTTCCAAAGCTTCATAGAAGATGTGATCGCCGTCATGACCATGCTGAGTGTGCCGGTAGGGAAACTCGCATTACTCAAGTTTACACTAAGTGGATAGCCAAGATCATCATGAATGGAATCAATGATCATGTAATCAGGAATAGTCCATTTGTGAACGTCAAAGTGATGAAACGTTGGAAGCCGCTTGCATGTGATGAACAATTGAAAGCTGAAATGTCTCGTGATTCCGAGAATGTCCGCAGTCACCCAATCAAGTCGGTGGCAACATCCGTTTGTGCTACTCGAGAGCTCGACGCCATTGACCATTCGTTCGAGCGATCGCTACTGCACTGGTGCTTTTCGAGATTGACATCAACTTCGGTTCTTTCTTCGTGGCACTGTTCACTTTTGTGTCGACCGCTTTCTGAATTCGACTCCGATTGGTTGTTACGAGACCTACGGTTCGTACAACTATTTCCGCCGCTCGAACAGTTGTTACGAGACCTACGGTCCGTGCAACTTTCTTCTGTACAAAGCGGGATGGCCGAAACCCATGATCTGAACTCAGTAGGGCAATTCTCCGGAAGCCGAATCACCGTTGCATTACGAGTGCTGAAGGGATTGTCTGAAGGAACCATTGCAGCCAAGACTCCATCACCATTCCGAGACACCCGAGGCTCGAATTTTCGCCTGATCTCAGATGAGGACACAGCCAATCAATGGATTAGATTTGGCATGCCGCCTGCAGTTGTCTACTCAGCCTACTTCGCGAACTCCAGGCACACCAGTGAAGCAACTGCACAAGCCCTGGAAGTAGCCTACAAGTTGTTGCAGAGAGCGCAGGACATCGAGAAGAAGTGTTCCGGATGGGAGTTTTTGTCAAAAGGGTCGAGATTCGTGAAGGTCTTTGCCAGCAGATGCCCATATGAAGATGCAACTATGGGACGCTTCATGGACAAAGAGATCTACGACAGACTTGATGAGCTCTGGATCGTATTGTCCAAAGGACACTTTCCCGAACCTTTTGATGATCAAGCCACTGCTGCAGAGACTGAGGCGAAGATCCGAAGCATGAAACAAATTTATCGAGGAACACCATCATTCAACACAGATCCAAGTGCAACATCATGGCTAGCTGTGACAAGGACCGCCGAATACTTCAAAGTCATGGACGAGTTGACCAAGGTGAATCCGAAGTCTCCATCTGACAATGATAGCTATTTGACGGCAATGAAGCACATGGTTGAGATCCAGATGAGGCACCTAGGACATGCATTGAGGTATCACAACGAGCAGAACCCATCGAATCAGATCATCTTGCAGGATGTGATGAAAGATGTGATCGCTTTTGAAACCAACCAACCGAAAGGAAGGAGTGCAGCCCAGAATCATTTCTTATGTTTGTTGGCCCTCGGCACGACACTCGAAAGACACAAGACCAGCGCTCGAGGAGATGGGAATTTGTCGAAGATAGCAGAATTATCCGAGATCCAGTTCTCGATCCTCAAAGTCTTTGACATCCCTCAGGGAATCCTGATTGGACATGGTTACAATGTCTCGATTGCCGATGAAGGAGCCAGATACACTGAGAAAGAAAGACGTCATGCCTGCCACAGCTCCCTCAAAGATTTCACCACCGTGATGACCGAGACTCAAGCTGGAACAGCCGGAGGCATGCACAATTTCGACAACTGGGATGTCCCCTTGATCTTCAATGATGGACGAAAACCCGACGAAGTCGACTTCTGGAACAATGAGGAGCCTTCATGGGTGAATGATGATACATCAACTGGACCGAGTGCCCAGAGTGCGTCCACTCCTCCGGAGGGACCACAACCAAAGGCATCGCAGCAATCACAAAGTTCGAACATTCAACCGAAGAAGATGCCAAGATCATCGACTGGCGGAGGTGCATCTTCGTCGACCCATGCAGCTTTCCGATCTGGACCTGGAGCGACATCTCAGGGTCGTACCGAACCAGAAAGAGATGAAAATTGGATTCCAACTGAAGACTGGATGAAGAGGAGGAAACCTTCAACCGTGGAAGTGCGTCTCCATGCTGCCGAAGATTATGCACGTGAAGAGCAGAGAATCGCATTCTTGCGATCCGGCAAGGACTTTGTGCTTTCCATCGTAGAGGGCCCTCACACTACTTACAAGTATGGAACCAATTTGGTCTGGAAACAGTATTTGAGAAGATTGACATTTCATGCTGCTCTGTCTTTCAACATGTTGACAGAAGGACAACTTGATTCCCACATGATCAATGAGAGCGACTACGAATGGTTGAAGCTCTACCACTACATCATCACGACCACCGAGTTTGTCAGATGCAAAGGATATCCAGTTACGGAGGTCCTAGCTATGTTGACATTGGGCATTGAAGATACAGTGGAGGGCGAGATTCGAAACAAGCTCAAGAAGTTGGGAAACAAGATCGGACAGTTCATCATCGGGAAACCTTGGATGGACCAATGGGACGAATTGGGAGGACAAGTGAGAAACAACAAAGCCCTCATCTTGACGGATTTGACCTACCAAACGAGATCTAGCTCGAGAATTATCAATGACATTGAGGCTGGGCTCAACAACATGGGTCTTTCATCCATCAAGGTGTACCAACTTCCCTATGAATCCCTGGAGAAGCCCGAGGATTTCTTGAAACTGGCAACGAAAGCATTGACTTTCTTACGAACCAACGCCAACACGTTCTCAAGTGCCACTGTTCATATTTGGATCTCTTTCGCAGCATTATTCAGAGGACAAAATCGCATGCTGATGCCAAATGCAGACTTCATCATCAAATTGGCGGAGATCATCACAGATATCAGCCAAGCAGCACCTCTTCCAATTTTCGTCAACATTCTGAAAGACGCCCGGTTTCTTGGATCCCAATCTTCCATTGTATCCATGGCCGAGGAGCTTGCAAGAATCTTGAAGGAAAAGGGCATCATTCACTCCACCAATGAAAGATTCTGGAAACAAATATATGCATGTGGACGTGAGCCTTTCTACTGGAAAGAAGGTGAAGGAAAGGAAGTCATTTGGGCTATGCTTGAGAAGTCACTGATGCGACAGAAGGTCTTCTTACATTGTGCTATGGATCATGATACAGTCCGTGACCTGAATGAAGAATGCGTCCATGTGAAGAACACCGGATTTGACATTGAAACCATCAAACGATGCACAGAACATCCACGAATTGTTCCCAGCATTCGTGCTGGAGAAATCACAGATGCTCAAGCTGGATCGGCAAATATCATTGGAGGAATGAAGCACATGAAGGATTCGGTCCAGAGAAAAGCATGGTCAGACATCCGACGAGGAGTATTCACCCCGGAGCCCCTGACAGATGTGGATGAGCATTGGGTCGAGGTAACCGAAGATTCCGAGTTGATGTGCGAGGTGTGCAAAGGATTTCATCAAAATGATTCGAGATTGAATACCTGCACTGAGAACCGCACAAGATGTCTGAACTGCGCAAGCAACTGGACAAGAGCGGCAATCTACGGAACTGAAGACATTGGGATGGATGAATTTTCACAGGATGCAAGAGTAGCTGCAAGATTGCTCAACATCTACAACGAGTGCGTTGACTGGAGAGAAATGGAAGCCGAAAAGGACCTCCGTGGATTTTTGGTCACTGCGACGCTTGCAATGCTATCAGGATACAGGACGACAAGCGATGTTCTCAAGCAGGTATCACATCGAGGTGCCATCCGCATGCCTGCATACATGGTGAAGGGAAAATGCAGACGAGACCTGTTGCCCCAATTCAATGTGCAACGTGAAACTCGTACAGAGGATTGCAGGGGTTGGTAACCGTCCCATTTTGGGAATATTGGACATCACCCTATAGTAGCCATTATAGACCATATACCTAATGGTTGGGTGATGTTCAATGGGGACATTTAATGACCCATGGTGATTGCGGAGGTGGATCGCACCGAATTCGATGGTTTTACAGACTGCTTTGGGATGGTGGAAACGTCGCTTATCATGACTATATGAAGACCGTGTTGACCAAGGAGGAGATCGCATCCATGCTCAATCCAACCGCGACAGCTGAGTATGTCGGCGACATTTTCGAATTCTGGCTTGGGATGCTTGACCTGGGTATTCAATTCCCTACTATGTTTGGTGGATGGGGGGCAAACCTTGACAGTTGCCTCGCAGGACTGGAAGAATCATTCTGGCTCTTCAGCAGTTCATGTCGACCTACCGACACCATCAACACGAAGCGAAACCGATCCAGGAAAGCATACATCCCACCGGTCGAGAACGATATGGTGACAACAGTCTTGAAAGAAGCGGGAATCTTTGACCTACTCCTGCAGAAGAAGATCACCAGAATGCCGGTGCTCCCGGAAGCCAACTACGATGACCATCCTGAAATGATTGAGGTCTCATCAAGCGATGAGGAGGAGGATGAAGTTGGTGAGCCTGAAGAGGAGACCACGACGCCTACGGCGCGGGGCCCTCGAGCAGAACAGACTTCAGGAGAAACTGATGCCGGAGGTGGTGACATCGAAATTGAGGAGGATGAAGAGGACATGGGGGGCCAACCTTCGGAGGCGAAGAAGCGCCGAACTGAGGTGCGGAACATCCGTGATCAATTTGAAAAGTTGATTGCTGAAGCATCGAGTGTTCAATATTGTTTCATTTGTGGTGGAATGCATGACATTGATGAATGTACCACACCAGATGACGAGAACATGAAGGACACTTTGTGGCGCATGAGACTGATCATGGACCAGAAGTCCAAATCCCCATCGTCTTCGGAAAGATCCAAAGCTGCGACAAGAGGCAGAAAAGACAAGCTCCCGAAGAACGTCATGCCGCGAGGGAAACGTTGGGGAAGAACCAGATTCACTGAGAAAGAAGAAGTGACCAAATGCTTCTACAGTCAGTCAGCCTTCATGTACGACATTGGTGACCGTGAAGAAGGTGGACAGTACTTAGTGAATGGCGTCGAAGTCAACCCAATTAGCCGAGGTGTGAAGAATCGTCATGAGCTTGATATGCTTATTGAACGAGCAGCTGAGGAATCCCCGCCTGTTTTGCCGACCATTGAGGAGCTGAACGCTTGGAACCCCATTGATCATGATGCGTATGTGAAATGGCTTACTGAAGAAAGAAAACAGTATGGAGACAACTGGAATTTCAAGTACATCCAACCATTCACACATGGCCACAATATCGGCACACTGCAACTTGCTCGCACCAATGGAGAAGAATATCTTGGATATGGATGGAGTAATGTGCATCGATATGGCGAGAATGAGTGGATGGGCAACAAGTGGGAAAATCCGCAATGGATAGTCGAATTGTCGAAAAGATTCAATGCAGCGCTACGCCACTCCGTGGGTTGCGTCAAGGACAATCGAAATCACCGTGGACTTCCATGCGATGAAGCAGGTTGGGTCAATGTCGAGTCGATCTTGAAGTACGACAACATTTGGAGAGACCAACATACATTGGCTGGAACGACCCACGTCAACTACCCAATACTTGTTGAGAGGTGGAACAATTTCCAGAGAGTGATCTTCACTGAGTACAAGCAAACGAAAAGAATCCGAGCTCAAGTGCGAGGACTCAAGGTCACAAAAGGTGAATTGGAATACGTCATGAACAACTTCAATGATGGATTGACCTCGAGACTTGAACGACAAACACTGAGGTTGGAGATCGGCACAGCAGATCGAGAGATTTGGCTATGGCCGGTGGCAATCCGTGCCCCTATGGCACATTCAAGAGTTCAAGGCGGTGTACACATCGAAGACAAGAAGACTTCCTACCAGATGAACCCTGGAGTCGGATACACTCTTGGAGGAGGATTTCACTGCACCACTTTTGACAACATCGCTCAAATCTTCAGAGAAGGACTACGTCCCGGAGGAGGAGGCGACCGCATCAATACGTTCTTCGTGCCATTCGCACCGTGGGACGTGCGAAGTCAAATGGTGCTGAGATTCAGGAAGATTGAACAAACTGATCTTGTCTACATCTACATCACGTACGATTCCATCGCCAAGTTTTCCCCTCGATTATCAGCAGACGGACACATTTTGGTCCAAGAAACAATTCCATTCGAATCATTCGATGCAGTTTGGTACTACGATTGGAAGGAAAAGGACTACTACCGTCTCATGATCACAAAGGGAAAAGATCAGCTTGTACTTTCTGTGCAAGGAGCAAGGAGGGTGGCCACCATCGAACGATTTGACAAACTCATTGGGAACATTGTGCCTGATGAATCATCACCCGATCTGAACGAACTTCGAAAGCTTGTCGATATCAAGACCGGTCACTTCAGTCATGCTCACAGATTATTTCCTGGACATCCGGATTGGAATGATGCAATATCACTTTTAGCAGTCACTCATCATCCCAGCAAGGAGGACCATCGACTATGCCCCGCATGTCTGATGGAGACCCCTGCACCATTATCGATTTGTGTGATGTGCAAAGGATTTTTGGTAAGTCATGGATGGAGGAAGCGAATCAAGATCACCGTGGCTACTGTACCAAATGCAGAATCACGTCCTCGAGAAGAAGATCTCAAAGACCATGTCAAGAAAGCATGGGAGGAAGTGAAGATCGACTTGACAGGTGATGATGATGACGACGAGCTGATGCAAGATGATGATGACGTCACCATGAAGAGTCCAGAACAAGAGCCTCAACCAGAAGAAGAAAATGATGATCAAGCCTCGAAGAAGGGCGACATCAATGATGAGAGAAGAGACTTCAGAGAACAAGATGAGGTCGATAAATTTTAAATGAGGAAGGAAAACAGACCGATGAGAATGACGATGAAGAGATAGAGGTCGATGAAATCAACATTGAGGAGTACGAGGCTGGAGAAGCTCATGATGCAGTGATCGAGTACCCCAAGTGGATGAAGAGGATTGAGTTTGGATCAAAGGTCCTACCAATCGAGCCTTGTACAATTGGAGATGCTCAGCCGGAGCTCATCAAAATCCTCCTGTTACAGATTGGGTTGCATATCGTCAGGATCTACAGACTATTCCAACGGAACTTCTGTGGAGACATCGAGACGGCATGGAAACACTTTCAACAGAACTGAAAATTCAGGATGGACTTGGATTCAAGAGTGCCATACCTAGGTGAGGATGAAAATGGTGAACTCATCGAACCAACTGCACAACAGATGAAAGAGCTCTACCAGGAAATCGGCCGACCACAACAAAAAGACGACATCGGGGAAGAGGGATTCGTCAATGCATACTATGGGGCGGTGGTACTCAAACGACTTCTCGTATATACCCTTGAATGCGGTTACACATATGAAGACTTGCAAAATATCTTCTTCGATGAAGAGATGGAGAAACTGTCGAAACGTGACTCAACAAGGGATGAGATGAGAAAGACCGCAGCCGCCCGCGAAGCCCTTGACCGACAAGATGTCCTGGTCAGAAGAATCATTGCAGGTGCATACAGAGTGAATGCTGTTTATTTCTTCAGGAACGTCGACTTTCAAGACACGATCACACTGAACCCAGTTGACATTGTGTGTGCTCTTCGACCTCCACTTCGAAGAATTTCAGTTTTGCATCTGATCCTTCAAAATGGCCGACAATTGCCACGACCTCTACTCCAGAGGCTGTATGATGCAATCAATGACTACAACCACATCAAGCAACGGGATGATCAACGACCAAGATGGGGCATCCACATGACAGAAGCCCACCTGGTTGCGATTGCTGATACCCCGGTTCCTGCCGATCGTGAACGTGCTAACCCGGCAGCTGGCAAATCAAAAGCAGCCCCGAAGGCGGCACCGACACTGGGCAGAGTGTCAAAAGCGAAAGCATCATCATCAGCAACATGGAGAACCGTCGAAACTGCTCCTCCGCCAAAACAAGCTCCAGTAACCCCGCCACAGAAAGGTGGAAAAGACCAAGGGAAAGGTGGAAGATCTTATTCACATCGTGGTGGCGACTGGAACCAACATGGATACTATGGATGGGGATATAGATGATAAATTGATATGACCTCTGCATAGGTCCTGATTGAACCTGGCGAAGCGGGGCAGCAATCATTGCTCGAGATTAACCTCTACTTCATTTCGAATGATTTCTGAGAGGACTCTGAGCCGGCTAATTTACCATCACATTTTTTGAATATCATTGCACGAGACGCTGAGTTTCTACAGCGGTCTACATCTCAACCGACGAAGGAACGGGAAGGTAAACTTCTAGTTCCATAGTCATCTTTGTGTTTCGATTTTCTTATTCGCATGCTTGAGTGGGATTCCATGCTGGCTACGCCACATCGGATGAACCTCAATGCTGTACACAGACTACGTCCTGTCAGCACGCACGTGAACAGAACCTTTATTTTTTTTGGTAGAGATCGTAGCAAGCCGCCACGTAGATTTGAAGTTCTGAACGGACTTTAGCTCTCCATAATTCAATAAATGAACAGCTGCAGATGTATTGGAACGATTTAAGGGACACTCCTTTGCGCGTGGCCAACAAAGTTGGCCATGCGTGGGGGGTGCGAATGGGATGTAGACTACAGCACTATACATACTCCCATGTAAATATCCCCTTAATCATCCATGACCAAAGGGATGCATGATATGCCCCTTTGGCTCAAGATACTGCTAGCTCCGCGTGAAAAGGAAGCAATGCCGAAACTGCCACTCGTTCGTCATCGCTGGTGAGAGATCAATAACCTTCTCAAACAATCAAGAACATATATCGGGGAGATAACCTCCGATTCACAATAAGTATGATATACGTATTATGTGAGTATTGTACATATATATATTATATGTAACTATTCTTAAGTATGATATACGTATTATGTAAGTATTATGTAAGTACTATATATAAACGTATTATAATGTATTATATAATTAGTGTATACGTATTATGTAAGTATTATATGCAAGTATTATATAAGTATGATACAAATATGATACAAGTATGATACAGGTATGATATAAGTATGATATAAGTATGATAGTATATATATATATAATTATATACTAATATATATATATGTATATATATATGTATATATATATATAACATGGGGACATGTACACATGGAAAGGTAGGATTGAACCTGTTCTGATGGGGATTATCATCTAACCTAACCCACTATGGACGAGGTTCACATCGGTGATATTTCATTTTTTGTGGATGGAAAAACATGGTGATACTGTATATCTTTGGGGATAGAAAAGTCAATCACTTTAATATAGGGTCTATTTGAAATTACCAGAGGGTAAATCCTGCAAATTTTCCATTTTTAGGGAGATCCGTGATTTGAGTATTTCAGTGGGCAATGATTACGAGAGCTTTACGTTCATTTTTCACGAGCATTGAGGAAACCGGTTTCGAAAATCAATGCCTCCCAGTTATCGAGTGATTTTCCTAGCCCACATATAACTGGGGGGTGTTCCCTAGTGGCTATAATATGGTTATGAAACACTTATTCGAAAGACACGTTTCTGGCGTACGTTACCATTTGAAGGGTGCTCCCCAAACAAATCAGGCCTTTTTTCTGTTGGGTTTCTGACTTGTATTTGGATGATGTTCAATCAAGATTCTCCTTTTTTTCTCCTTTTTTTCTCCGATCTTTCCGCCGAAATCGGATGCCTTCTTGACGTTCCTTTGACGTTCCCCAAAGAGACGGCGCCCGCCGACCATTTTTCCCACGGCCGAGGCGTGTATCTGCACCGTGGAGGGCAAATGCGACATGGATCCAGCTGAGACCACCTGTAAGCTGCGCGCAGGGATGAACGCTGCACGCGGCGTCTCTTTGAGCGCAGTGCTGACGTTCAGCTGTCTCTGGTGGCTGATCTGGTAGATGATAGGGGGGCCATAATTGGTGGTTGAGGTGACTTTTTGTGTTTTTTGTGAAAGTGTTTTGTGAGGTTGAAATGATTTGAAATGTGTGAAAGAGCAGTTAGATGATGTTAGATGGAACTATAGATAGTTCTTGATAGTTCTATAATCAGTAAAAACATTCAGTTCGAATTCCAAGCCAGCTTTCATTTCATGGCCCCTGATCGTAGATGAACACATGTAGATTAGCCGAATGCACTTCGGGCGCGTGGAAAATTCGGGGTCCTTCAGGCGGGTCAACATCCAGGTGCTTTCAGTAAAATGGTTCTCTGGGAGTTTCTTACAATGGTTCAGCAAGAAATTGTGACAACACGAACTGGAAAGTCATTAAAAGTGAGTTATTTTTTCCCACTTTGACTTTACTGGAAAGTCATTGGTAAAATATGGTACCCTCTGGTAAACATACAAAAAACGAACTGGAAAGATCCACCATCTTTAAGTTCGGTAAATCAACTATTTCTATGGGCCATGGCTTCAATAGCTATGTAACAGTCATTACCAGAGGGTAAATCCACTATAAATGGTGATTTTCCATAGTTTTTTGTATGTTTACCAGATGGTAACCATCAACGGGTACCATTGCTTTACCCTCACATGCTTTGACGACCACGATGAGGTTCCCATGGAAGACCGGCCCAGGGACTCAGAACTGTTTTAAGCGACCCGTTGCCGTTGCGGTTGGGGTGTCCTGTGGTGGATGCAGTCCAGTAGGTAAATGATTTACAACCCATGTAATTATATATATAATATAATCCATGAGGTATTCTTGGTATTATTTTTGACTGGATCTTAAGATATCTTAAGATTGGATAATTGGTATTACTTGTACTTATTCTTGATGCATTTTTGAGGTGTTGTTCTGAAGTGGAAAAAAATGATGGATAAATGGGATGATTTATTGCAATCAGAATCATCAGAGAATCGCGGTAGTTTTTTGAAGCAACCATTATACAAGGGACAAGATCCGGGTTTTTGAACAAAGGCTATTCCAATGATCCATGGTTCATTCATTACTGGTGATTTTCCGAAAAAAAATCACCATGAGCCGTTATGAACCATCCAATCTTCCATGGATTTCATCCAAATTATCCATTGCTCTTGTTTGTTTTCATTCTTCAACCACTTCTCTTGGTAACATAGATTTTCCCGTTGTTCGCCAGTACTAACCCTTACTAACCCTAGATTTCCTGTGAGTTACAGGCACGACGAGGCTTCACCGCAACCACCCCGTGGGGGTGCTGATGGACCGAAAGCCGGTGGTCGAATGTGAAAAACGGATTTTTGGCCCAGAAAAGGGAGATTTTGAGGTTCCATTCATTCTATTCATCGCAATTTTAGGATTAGAAGTGGACTTTTCTATCTTTTTTCTGGGGTTGCTATATGTAAAACATGGCTTTATGACCAAAATATGAGGATTTTTTGTTGATCAATGATGGTTGGTTGATGATTTCCGGGGATTATGAACCCGACCCAAATTCAATTCGAGACGAATTTTGGAAGGAAATCCTACGGAAATTTCATGGATTTTTTTGGAGATTTTTCGATGTCCATGGTGGTTGGGATCCAGGGAAAAATATCCCCATGGATTGCTTGGTATCCATATGATGCCACAGAAACCGGGGTTAAACCAATCAGATTTTGCTCCGGTGATATCGTGTTGCGTTGCACACACACACTTGCTCAGAATATGGGAACCCCAGACAGATGAGAAGAGTATTTTTACTGTAGCTTTCTATTTTAGGATTTTCATTGGATTGGTTCAAGGGAAAATTTACAGGAAACCATGGTTTTTACCATTGAATATAGAGGTTTCCTGTAAATTTTCCCTTAAACCAATCCAATGAGATTTGTGAAATCACCAAATTCTGCATGTTTCAATCAAACGAAAACATCAAAATGTCCCAATGGTACCATATCAGAGGCATGATCATCATATTAGCTAGGCTATATATATATATATCTCATGATATCACCATTTTTCATGATATCACCATAAAAAAAAACCTCATGATGATACGCATTATCACCATTAAATATCTCATTAAGTAATTTAACATAACTCTGGAAAATCACCATTTATAGTGAGTTTTCCCATTAAAAATGGTGGATCTTTCCATAGTTATGTTAAATTACCAGAGGTATCACCAGATACCCATGATATCACCAGATGCTATCCATGGCCCATGGCGCTTCCCCGAGGCAACGACACGTCCGACAGCGGTTTAGCAGACCTCCTACGGGTGGCTCAGGGAGGATTTTTCGGTGCTCAGTGGTAATATTGGATGGCATGTAATACATATATATATAATACATGTATTTTTTAATACATAAAAAAATATATACAATCACATGAACACACACACACAATATATATATATGTACTCACACACACACATATATATATAAATAAACTATAGATACCTATCCCCAACACTAGTGGGACAATTCATGATGTTAGGCAATGGGAGAATTCTTCCAAATAGAGCTTCGGCAATGGGAAATCCATGCACATCCCAACACTAGGTTTGGAGGTGTTTGATGGGAAAATCATCTATACCCTCTGGTAAATTAATTTGTTGACCCTGAAAACACCTTGTTGCAGTAGAATTTTAAATAGGTACCCTCTGGTAAACTAACGTAACTATGGAAAATCACCATTTTCAATAGCTATGTTAAATTACCGGAGGGTAACCATCAACGGGCCACTTTCGCTATGTTGGCTTCCTGGAGTAGCCTCGACGGCCTGGCTGAGAAGCCGAAGGGATCAAGCAGCGATCAGCACAATGGGATCGTTTTTCGGCAAACTTTCCGTGGATCAATTGGCAAAGTTCGGGGGATCACACCAACCATATTAATACATAATGTATATATATATATATACATAATATATTTAAATACATAATATATTTTATACATTCTGGGGGGATCACACCAACCATATTATCCTCATCCAAAATGGAGGTTTCTTTCTTTTTAAAAAACATGTGATGACCGGAGCTTTATGCTTCAATCCTGGATTAAATGGGATACATATACCCCAGTCTACTTTTTATTATCTAGTATGTACTAAATAATCTAAATACCACAGTCGATTAGAAAAACCCTCTGTATATAATTATTGCTGGGGACTTGATATCTACTTTGTTGTTGAAATCCACATGTTTTTTTCATCCCTTTTTTGATCCCATGAAATGGGTAAGTGACTAGGCTACTTGTATACGTACAACTATAACATACTATAACAAGAAATCTATAATCACTACACATAGTTAATTCTATAACCTGAGTACATAGCTAAGATCCACTACACCCCTTTTCGAACTATTGTAAAATTATTATAGCCCTAAGTAGACCTACTCTTATGCCTATAATGTGGTAAACACAACATCCTAACCATCGATTTTATTTTTCAAGATCCAATTATATCCGATAAACATGTAGAGTGGAATATATTATTATGGAAAATCCCCATATTTTTCCAATTTAAGCATCAACTCTATTCATATCCCATTGAAAAAAAAACCATTCAAAAATCCCATAGAATCCATGTTCTTGATGCTCAGCAAATTTCCATGAAATCTCAGTTTTTTTTTTCCCCAGAAAAGGGGGTACTTTTTATTCATATCCCATTAACATGCTATTAAAATGGCTACATGTCCATTAAAAAACACATTAAACCATAGCTATTCTTATCATCATCATTATTATCATCATCATCATCATCATCATTGTTATCATCATCATTGTTATCATCATCATTGTTTTTATCATCATCATTGTTTTTATCATCATCATGAGGTAAAACAAAATCCCACCAAAAATCCACTACTATTAAAAAAGAAAATTGTATATATATATATATATATCCCATTGTATATATATATATCCCATTCATATTCCATAAAAAATGCACTACTATTATACTACTATTAGTATTGATTATCATATATAATTATCATTACACTATTAATAGATTTATGGTGATGACTGGGGGATGGTTTATGATATTGTTTAATAGCTATTAATAGATACTACAATATTCATAGATATTCATATCCCATCAAAAATGCACCAGGATGTGGTTAGTTAAAACAATGTCATAAACCACCCATAGATATTAATGCACTACTATTAATAGATGATTCCCTGATAAGCATCTACTTTTCATTGGGTATATATATACTGGTTGGTGGTTTGGAACATTTTTGATTTTTCCATATATTGGGAATGTCATCATCCCAACTGACGAACTCATATTTTTCAGAGGGGTAGGTCAACCACCAACCAGTATCTATATATATATCCCATTAGTAGATATCCCATTATGGTTTGATAACCATTATTAATTCCATATGCTGTTGGTAATATCTATATAATTCCATATTAATTCCATATGAATTCCATATTAATTCCATATAGAATACTGTAATATCACCATATATCCCATTAATACTCAACCATAATAATGGATATACATACTCAACCAGAGATATATTCATGTATATATTAGATATTACATTAGTAGATATCCCATTAATTAACCATATATTAACCATATATGAACCATATATTAACCATATAGTAACCATTATTGTTTGATAACCACATATATATCACCACATCTATATAATTCCTTATTAATTCCATGTAGAATACTGTAATATCACCATATATCCCATTAGTATATTATTAATCATCATTAACCATATATTAACCATATATTAACCATATAGTAACCATATAGTAACCAACCAGTATATATGGTTATTTAACATAGCCATGGAAAATCCCTTATACATGGAGGTTTCTAGCTGGGAAAATCATCTATAAATGGGCCATTTTCCATGGCTATGTTAAATAACCAGATGGTATATATCCCATGAGTAGGATATTCCCAACCAGCATCGCCAGGACCTGTCCCTGACGCCACCCCCCCTGCTGGAGAGCACCTCCGGCGATCCGATCGCCGCGCCGCCCGGACACCCGGACCCGGCCTCGCAAGGCGCGGAAAGCGGGGGCCGCGGGGCCCGGGGAAGTCGGGGAAAGCCCGAAGAAAGGCTGGGGAAAAGCCGAAAAAAATGTGAAAAAATGGAGGTTTCCATGGGATTTTCAGATTATGATTGGAGGATTATGGGATGATTATGAGTAAAAACCATATATATATAATAATATATAATATAATAATATATAATATAATAATATATAATATAATATAATATAATATAATAATATATAATATAATATAATATAATATAATATAACATAATATAATATAATATAATATAACATAATATAATATAATATAATACAATATAATATAATATAATATAATATAATATATATTATAATATAATATAATATAATATAATATAATATAAAGTTGGGTATAGCCCGGTACAAGTGGGATGGTCTGATTAGTGATACAGCCATTTATGGTTGGTTATAGCCCGGTGTTTTTTTTGGCATGTCGATACGGTTCCGACAACACAACATGGCGATACACCCAATAGTAGGTAATGATATGAAATACATGAAATGCCCTCTGGTAGTTGAACATAGTAATGAAACATCCCCATGTCAAACTGCGAAAATTCCATGAACATCCCATTATGATTGGAAAATTATGGGATTTTTATGGGATTTTCATGGGGAATCATCTATAATTCTGCGAAAAAAATACCGGAGGGCAAGTCATCAACAAGACCATGACCTTGGTGAAGGGTAAACTGGGAGGACTTCAAACTGGGCGACTATTTATAGCATGGTCAAGGCCAAACACCTTCACTTTTGGAGTGATTTTCAGCCCTTTTTTCTAGTGTATCGGAGATATTGGGCATGGTTTATGGCAGATCATTTTCATTGTCCATATGCATCATTTTTCATCATTTTCCTATTGAAAGATGGTCTATTTCATGGGTATTTTGGGGTCTCATCATTTTCTTCGACATTTTTCAGACACCTTGGCCGCATCGGCCCTTATTTGCGCAGAACTGCGGCAAATCTCGCGGCAGCGTTCGAGTGATGCCACTGGGCGATGATCGTTGGGAGATATTTGAGGTTTACTGGTGATTTACGGTGATTTAATGGTGACTTATGGGGATTTAATGGTGATTTATGGGGATTCAATGGTGACTTGTGGGGATTTAATGGTGATTTATGGGAATTTATAGGGGATATAATGGGATTTACCATCTGGTTATGACTAACAGTTTGCCATGGAAAGATCCACCATGCTATTAACAACGGTAAACCATCTATTTCTATGGGTCATGGCTTCCATGGCGAACTGTTAAATAATCAGAGGGTAACTGGCTTAAAACAGCTATGGCGGAACAATGTATTTTTCATGAAGGAGATTAAGTATGAATTCATATATTTATTGTTTTCGGAACATAGGGGACACATGGGGATACCAAGCAATACGAAGTGTCAAACATGAAGCGATAGTTGATCACTGGATGATCTCAAAAGGAACTCTTGGATTGATGCACATTGGCATGAGTTATGGTCAGTAGCCGAGTTGTGTATTGAATATCGCCAGCTATACGTATTACTGGATGATTTGTTGGACATGGAGGTTTGAAACCATGGGTTTTCCCCATCTAAATCCCTGAAAGCAATCCCATGATTTTACTTTCAGTTGGAACATATGATAGGTCGATCCACATTGACAAATGCGAAGAATATCCGTGCGTATAAACGTAGAGTTTTTTCATATAAATTCATGTTTCTGTTTCCAGGTCCTTGTGTACATATCTGTCTGTATCCCCCCCCAAAATGCATACCCTCTGGGTTAAATATTGACAAATTTCGTCATGAATCAGGTTATACTTATATGGCGGTTTGGGTTGGTGGTTTGGAAGTCTGGGAAATCAGAGTTATGTGCAAAATAGATTTCAAAAAAGGAATTTGTTTTGTTTTTGTGTTTTGTATTTGTTTTGTTTTTTGTTTAACTAATCTAATCTAATCTATCTATGTATCTATCTGTCTATCTGTTTGTCTGTCTGTCTGTCTGTCTATCTATTTACTTATCTAATAATTATATCCAATCTATCTATAATAATTATATCCAATCTATCTATTTGTTTGTCTGTCTGTCTGTCTATCTATCTATCAATCTATCAATCTATCAATCTATCAACCAATCTCATATATCATATATCTGTATAATTTGTCTATTTATTTGTTTGTCTATCTGTCTATCAAACTAGTCTAATCTTCTCTGACCTTTTCCAATCTAGTCCAAGCTAATCTAATCCAACCTATCTAATCTTTCAAGTCTGTCTATTAATCTATCTAATCTATCTAATCTACCTAGTCTACCTTTTCTATCTGATCTATCTAATATGCCTAATCTATCCAATTGACCTTACCTATCTAGTCTATCTATAAAATCTATATGAAAGCAAAGCAGGAAAAAAAACAGTTTTTCTTGAAACAAATTCCAGTGCGGTCCTATCCTGTACTCTGACTGATGCAGGTTTCATGGAGTTTCCATGCAGTTTCCATGGAGGTTTCATGTTGGTTACATGCTGCTGGGTTTGCTGATTTAGCTTACTGGTGCGTAACCTCCATGACAACTCCATGGGACCTGCATGGAACCTGCATGGAACCTCCATGAAAACTGCATCAGTTAGAAGGCGCCATGCAACCATCACGTTTAGACACAAGAAACAACGGTTACCTACATGAAACCTCCATGAAACCTACATCAATTCTCCATGGAACCTGCATGGAAACTCCATCAAAGAAGACGCCATACAAGCACCAGGTGTAGATACAGGGAACATGTTCGAGACTTTTTTTTAATGTAAGCTACATGGAAACCATCAGACGCTTTGATGCAAATCGATCGCAAATCGATCGTAAGTAAATTGATCGCACAAGAACTGTTATAGCATCTGTACATTTTGATGTCGTTTTCACTAGGCCATCTGTCTTTGCTGATGTTTTTTTCGCTTTCTGTACTGGAAAAGTCAATTTCTTCCAGAATTTCTATTTATCCTGAGTGTTCGTTGCTTGGCGGTTTTGATGTTGGCAAGACCAGGGTTTCAAGTGTGGATTTTGTAATGCGTAATTTTGATGTAGGATTTCGACTTTGTTTTGCGATCATTTTGCGATCGTTTGTCGATCGATTTGACATCGTCCTAGAAACGAATAAGACGGCCATAAAACAACATCAATATGACATCGACAAGAACATAAGACCTGTAGAAAACGGCGCTTGCCAATTCATATATTCATATGGTTTGGTGATCATACAATCCAAGATGCACATAAGTTAATTCATTTCTCTTGGTGGTTTCGTTTTTTAATTAACTTAGTTTGCAATATAATATGTTAGGTCATCAACAACATTTGGTAGCAACCATTGGTGTTTTAAATTTGTTTTCTTTATTTCCAACGACTTCATTGTTTACAGGGTTTGATAATTTTTGTTTTTTCTAAGTTCACAAAATCATTCATTCCCAGACTTCCAAACCACCAAGCCAAACCACCACGTAGATCATTTTCCGAGAGCATCCCGTGGATTTCCAGCTGCTTTCAATGTTCCGCCAAGGACCCGGATGCGACCGAGAGGCTTTTTGTGTTTTTTTTTCGGATTTTTTTCGGATTTTTTTCGACCGAGAACTGCAACACCTCGTTTTGGGTTGAGAAATTTGTCATCAATGGGCGATAGTGCCAAGAAACACCAAGAAATCCAGCATCCACATGACTCAAAATTATCCCAAATCTGGTGGTTATATATATAATATACATATATATATAATATACATATATATATATAATATACATATATATAATATACATATATATATACTATACATATATATATAATTATATATATATATACATACATATGTATATATTTATACATATATATATATTGTACATACATAATTCAAGAAAAAACCCAATGTGGGCCTTAGTCCCGCTCTCCAGGCGGCAGTCCAGACGGATCTCTTTAGGTGACAATGGGCTGCCCTTTGAACTCACCAACAACGAGTTCGTGACGGTGCGGTGGTTGGGGTTGTGGGAGCTGCCAGGATGGGAATGGAAGTGCCCTCTGGTAAACTAACATAGCTATTGAAAATCACCATTTTTAATGGGTAAATCAACTATTTCAATGGCCATTTCCAATAGCTATGTTAGTTTACCAGAGGGTAACAGAGTGGTTGGGAAATATTTGGGAAGATCTGGCAGATATGGCAGATATTCTTCCCCAAAGACCCGGCCTGGTAAACATGAAAACAGTTTGCGAACTTGAAGCCATGGCCCAGCCGATTTATAGTGGATGAATTCCCAGCTAGATAGCTAATGGTGGATCTTTCCATATAAATCACCATTTCCCAATGGTTTTCCCATGGTTTTCCCATTAAAAATGGTGATTTTCCATAGTTTTTTGTATGAAAATCCCAGGTCGGGTGGTAATTTTTTCTGATCCCAGATCTCCATGGGATTTGGCCATTCAAACGCAATGTTGGGAGTTCGTCGCACTGCGAGGCGATGCGGCACTACTACTCTTCCAACAACTTGGGAGGAAGTTGGGCATGGCTTCCCAGAGCTCTGGTGTTGTTCGAAAAATCTCCACGGTGTACCCTCTGGTAAACAGCCACATAACTATGGAAAATCACCATTTTTAATGGGAAAACTCACTATAAATGGCCATTTTCAATAGCTACGTTAAATTACCAGAGGGTATCTGTAACTTAGTCTATCACTTCTTAGTAAATCTCCCATTAATATAACTATAAGGGCTTGGCTATATATATATATCCCATATAATTTCTTGTTCTCTTGAGACAAAAAAAACCATGACATATCAAAAAATCGATGTATCTCATGAAATAGTCCATGGTACATCGATGGTCCACTTCTTAAAAAGACATAACCCATTCAAGTAACCCATATAACTTGAAAACCTGGTAATGGTACATTCGATGTATCTCATCCTCCCATCTAACCTCATTAGAAAAATCTCATGGTCCACTTAGTATCTTAGTCTACGCTGAGGCCTTGAATGCAGAGGACATCAAGAACCTGCAGGACCATTCGCAATGCGTGGCCTGGGAACCCAGAGAATTTCTGACTGGAAAATGATTGGAAAAGCTTGGGAAACTCCAGTGGACATATGATACATGAATATGTACACATACATATAAACATATATACAGATATACATATTCATATATACACATATACATATATACATGTATAATACATATAAACATATAAACATATAAACATATAAACATATAAACATATAAACATATATGCGTATATACCTATATACATATATACATATATGTACAAGGGTGGGTGTACGATAATTATTGTCATATGTTTCTGAAAAGAACATTCTCCATCCATTCTTGGGAGAGATCATTTAACGTAGCTATGGAAAATCATGATTTTTAATAGGTAGATCATCATAAATTATCATCTATAAATAGGTAATTGTCCATGGCTATGTTAAATAACCAGAGTGTAATATTAGTGACCCTGATAACAACCGCAACATAGAAAGGCTAGACACCCGGGAAATTATTGGACAAATCTCATCTATTAACGACCTGGAAACGCTTTTGAGCGTCTTTTTGGGGTTACTGTATCCATCCTGAAGTCAGGAAAGCCACTATCATGGGAAGCACCCTTCGTCGCGCTTAGGACTGGGGTCAGGAGAAGAATATTCAGAAGCTGAAGGACCGCGACCGTCACTTTGAGATCTCACCGACCGCGGCCCCCAAAATGCCCTGGTTCAGTTTAATCCTCCACTGCCATCGGCTGATCATATCCATATCAATCCATGATGTTCTTTATCTCAATCCACCGTAGTAATTATGGTTATTCATCTCCATCATCACTATGTATGATTCCATAAGAATCAAGAAAAGAATCATTCATACTACCATCCTTCATCTATGATATTCCTCATGGATATCCAATTTAAACATATTCCGTTTTTCAGAGCATATCCCATCCCATCCCATCCCATCCCATCCCATCCCATCCCATCCACCGTCCATCCGGGTTTGTCTGAAAATGTTGGGTTAATCTTCCCAATGAAATAGCCATTTAAAAACGGGATAATGATCAGCAAAACCATTGGGTAAAAAGGGGTTTTCCCTACATTTTCAGACACACCCAGATGTTGTCGTGGTTACTAATGATTAATGGTGGTTAATAGTGATTAATGGTGGAAAAAACCACGAACATCTAACCATCTAATAGTGGTTAACCATGGTTAACCATCCCATCCTCCACTCCTGCCACTGGTCTCCGGTGGTCAGGACGTGCGGAAGGTGGTCCGCAGCATCTTCTGGGGCTTCGAGGACATCGCCGACGCCCACTTCACCGCCGACACGGCGCCGGTGCTGGTGGTCTCGGAGGACCTGCGAAGCGCCTCGGCCCGGCGCCGGTAAAGCTTGGCGGGATGGGGACCTGGGGATGGGGAAAAAGCGAGGGAAAAGCCATGGAAACTGGGAGATGAAAGTTGGGAATGCACCTTTTTTTTTGGGATTGATCAGATTTTGATGGGTTTTTAGGATGATTTTGGGTGAGTTTTTTTTTTTTTAATGAAGATTTGATGGAGGTTTTAATGATGGTTGGAGGTGTTTCATTTTTTTCGGAGGATTTGCCGTTCCTTTTGGAAGGAAAGCTGGGACGCGGCCTGCATTTTCGATTGCCCCTTGGGTACTGCAGAAACATAGGTCCTGAAAAATAGCTATAAATTATAAATCAAAAACCTGGTCCTGTGGGGATGTTTCCAGTATTACCCTGCAGTTGAAACTCACAAACACCAAGACCGGAAAACCATGCCGGCGCCCACTGCAGATCAAGTTTGAAATGGGCATGAAAAAGCCATGGGTTTTCCACATCGTGAGGCCTCAGTGAGGCCGAAAAAATTCAGCATCTTTCTTGGTGAACTTTAGCCCCAAAATCATCCATTTCTGATGGGAAAATCCTCTGATTTTTCTCCATTTCGGATGGGAAAAGCCATGGTTTTCCCCTGATTTTCCACGGAATTTCCGGTGGCTCACGCCATCTACCCGTGGGGCCGCGGGGCCGAGGTCGGGTGAAGCGGCTGGCGCAGCAGATCGTTGAAGGGAAGGCGTGAGGAAAGACCTAGTGATGGGATATAGAATACTAGGGATGTATATATATATATATATACACGTCTACATCTATATCTATATATCTATGTATCTATATCTCTATATATATATATATGTATATATATGTATATATATATATACGCACACATACTATGATTATAATGATGATATAATATCTATATCATGGGATTAATTGGATATATCATGGGATTAGAATGAACATATAGCAGTGGGGAAGATGATCATCAACTACGGGCTCATTTCTTTTTGGTTTTCCGAAACATTTTCAGAGAAAAAAACATCTATGCACTTGTCACACCTATAAACTTGGTCACCTCTATGTCGGATTGAAATCTAGAGGAGCCCATTACCAATCCAATGTATCAAATGTCCTATATAAAATTACATATTAAATGTCCCCATTTGATTGGATCAGTTGACATTTGAGTACAGGCATTTCCTATGAAACGTCCCACCAATTGAATGACTTCTGATCCCAGAGGCCTTCACGCTCTACTTCATTTTCCTGACGCTTTACGCTCTTTTTGGCTGCGAAGCCCAGCGCATTTTTCGGGGATGAAAGAAGCAACGAAAAAAATGTTTGGTGACACCAGAATGTTTCTGTTTAGTAAAGGCTTACCCTCTGGTAAACTAACATGGCAATGGAACATGGCCATAGAAATAGTTGATTGGTATTAACCAATGACCACTACGGCGTGTTGATCTAATGCAGTTGTGGAAGTACATGGGGCACGGCTTACCATAAGTGTTACCATCTGGTTATGACTGACATAGCCATGGAACATCACCATTTTTAATAGGTAAACCATCTATAAATGGGCCATTTTCCATGGCTATGTTAAATAACCAGATGGTAGAGTACCAGAGTTTTTACCAACTATGGTAATGTTGGGGATTGTTTTTTTGCAACCATCATTTATCATTGGCTTTGCCACAGTTGACCATTATTCACATATTTTTCAACCACTATTTACCATTACTCGCCATAATTCACATAGATTTCACCCAGCAGTAGCATTTTACCCTCTGGTTATTTAACATAGCCATGGAAAATGACCCATAGAAATAGATGGTTTACCTATTACAAATGGTGGATCTTTCCATGGCTATGTGAGTCATAACCAGAGGGTAAGCATTTATGAAACAGCGGCAACATGATCTTTTTATCACGGTTGCGAGGGATGATTCATCCCGTGACTTCTAGGAGAATTTCGACAGAAAATCTCTAGAGTAGTAGACACAAGTTCAGCTCCCAAATGGCCCAGTCGAAATAGTGGATTTTCCCATTGAAAATGGTGATTTTCCATAGTTTTTTGTATGTTTACCAGAGGGTACCTCTTATCCTACTGTAACTGTTACCATCTTTTTGACCTACATGGTTTTCATCGTAGCAACTGCTGTAACTGTTACCATCTCTTCCAACATTGCCAATGAGGCCCCGATTTGTTGTTGATGACCGGGCAAAGTGGGATGGACCAGGACGGGAGGGACTCAACGCTTCGAACGCTTCCCTAAGATGGTAACTATAACAAGTATAGTTTATCCACTTATATATAATTATAATTAGCTAGTTATCTATCATTTATCATCCACTTATAAGGAGCTTCATCTGGCTATCGCTAAAGAGCCAGTGATCCTGAATCCCATAAAATTCCAGTTCAGTCATTTTTTCCGTATGATGACTGTTTTTGATGGGAAGGAGTAATTTATCACTGTTTTTGTGGGATTTTACGAACTTCTATCTGTTTTGGGGGTAGATATACAGAGGTTGATAAACGTCCCAATTTTTCACATCACCAACAGGATCTGTCTTGATGGATGTCCGACAAAAAATACCGGGAAAAGAATCCAAAAAGAAGGATTAAAAGTGGAATTCAAACATAGCTTTAACCAGTGGTTTTATATTTTTTTTTTGGTTGTTTAACTCTGGGCTCTTGCCGTGACCCAGTGTGCATTGGGTTAGCATCTCGGCTGGCATAGTCTGACAGACTGAGTCCTCGCCGTTCTTGATCCTTCGACCCCATGCCTTGATAGTTGACTTACCAGGGTCCATTTATAGTATACATGGAAATACTATTGAAAATGGGGCAATACCACGTTATGATGTATAGATGATAGTATTTTGTTATACTAGAAATGGTCCATATTTTATGATTTCCATGGTATCATGGGTAATTGAAAATGGAAATCATTTATATTGAATGGTCCATTCATAGCTATTGAACATGGATCATAGAAATAGCTGAGAAATACCCGGATATACCCGGAGTACCCGGCCTGGTAAACATGAAAACAGTTCGCGAACTTGAAGCCATGGCCCAGTCGAAATAGTGAGTTTTCCCATTCAAAATGCATGGCGGATCTTTCCAGTTCGTTATGTAAACGTGTACCAGGTCGGGTAAATCCTATTAAATCCCATTAGATCCCATTAAACCACCATAAAATCCCATTAAATCCCATTAAGATCCCATTAAGATCCCATTAAACCACCATAAAATCCCATTAAGATCCCATTAAGATCCCATTAGGTTTCCTATGTTTTCCCATTTTCCTATGGGTTTTCCTATGTTTTCCCATTTTCCTATGGGTTTTCCTAGGTTTTCCCATTTTCCTATGGCTTTTCCCATGTAAGGCCCTTAAAAATTTTGGCACTTGAACTCACCCCAAAAAACGTCGCCGTCTTTGCCGCCAGGATAACTTGACCCTCTCGGTGATCAACGTCCTGGTCTTTCTCTGTTTCGCCTTTGAGGAGCGACGGAACGGGCTACCGGGTAACCACTGGCTTCAAAGGTTGAAAGCCACTGTTTTTTTTTTTCAAAATTAGATATTGTATATATATGATATTTATATATGATATACATATATGATACATATATGTATATATATATGATATACATATATGTGACATATATATATAATTATATATATACACTATACATATCATACATCATACATCATACATCACATATCACATATCTCATATCATATGTCATATCTCATATGTCATATCTTTACATGTAAAATGTGTATTTCAAGCGCGTTTAGAACTTTTTGCCTCACCGTGATTCCGAACACCGCCGGGGGCTTCATCGGTGGAGGAGATGTATATATATATATATATTATATATATATCACATATAATATAATATATAATGTATGTATATATAATATACCCTCTGGTAATTTAACATAGCTATGGAAAATCACCATTTTTCATGGAAAAATCCACTATAAATGGTCATTTTCAATAGCTATGTTAAATTACCAGAGGGTATGTACTATGTACTGTGGAGGAGATGTTGATGTGTTGGGTGCTCCCTGGCTATCTCTTCTCTTTGCGCTTTGTCATGGACACCTGCGCCTTGGTCAACGCTTGCCGCTGGCGCGGCCGTAGTAACTGTGGTGTAACTGTGGTAGATAGCTGAGGTGAAAACAGCGGATTTATGGTAGATAACTACTGATATATATATATATACCTATATATATACCTATATATATATACCTAGATATATATATATACATACTATATACAGTATGTATATATACCTATATATACTTAATCATCCTGGAGAGGTAGAAGAAATTTGATTTTCACCTATCTTCATTGTTGTTTTTTATGAGATGATTTTTGACAAAATGGGATGACTATTTTCTTGGAAATAGATGCCCGAAAAGTGGGAAACCTGGAAAGTGGTGACACGTACTTTTTTCATCGAACAAACATGCTGTTAAAACACGATAAAAAAAACAACTTTTTAGGGTTTTTTATATACTTGAAAAAACACAAAGGCTACAAATTGTAGTCAGAACACATTTTTTAAACCTCCTCCTGATTGGTGACTTTTGGGGGATTTTAATCATCATTGATTTAGGGATCGTTTCACCAAAAACACATGGTGATATCGTTGATAGATGCTGGATGACATTTGGGATCATCCAGTATGATGGACCCGTTCTTAACCACTACCCTCTGGTAATTTAACATAACGAACTGGACAGATCCACCATTTTTAATGGGACAATTCACGAACTAAATGGTGATTTTCCAGAGTTATGTGAAATTACCAGAGGGTATATTTCTTGGGTGAGACTTCGGATTTTGAACACTGACTTCATTTCTTCGGCTGCCATACACAACAAAATATCGTACATGGCCAATTTCTTGACAGGAGGGTCATACCCATCCCGGCTGCAATGGGGCTACAGTTGCCATTCAGTTGCCATCCGATGTCATCTAAGATTGCGAAGGATTTTTCATCGTTCTTTCCCAATACGTGGCAAATATAAACGTGGCTCAAATAACTAATGAAGCGCAAATGACGTTGGATTTTCCATGATTTGTTTTTATCTAAAATACATCGTTTTTTCACACATCACTAATGGGTTGATCATGGCTTTCCGAATGGGTGAAACCCCATGGCTTTTCCACGATTGGGTGTGTGACTGGCCTCAGGTGCAACCTTGAGCATTCTCGGAGATACCGCAGCGAGTGGCCTCAGAACAAGCCTTTTTGGAGTGTAACATCAACCATTTTATTGGGCTATTCATAGGGATATATATATATATATATATCCCATTATATATATATATATAGTGGCAATGTGAATTTATACAATGGGGATATAACCACATAGCAAAGAGTCCTAAGGGTTGTTCCAAGCAATTTTTGGTAAATCTTGGCAAGAAGGGCAGGGTATTTGGTGGTCAGCAACCCTGTTTGACACGTCCAAATTCTGGGACGATAGCTTCAATGACGACATGGATACCCTCTGGTAAACATACAAAAAACTATGGAAAGATCCACCATTGTTAATGGGTAAATCCACTATAAATGGTGATTTTCAACAGCTTTTTGTATGTTTACCAGGCCGGGTATATAGCAAGATAGGACATGGATCAATATCTTAAATAGCATTTATAGGGGGGAACTGGATGAACATCCATTTATGAATCCCAGCTATTTTCATAGCTTTTTGAACTACAGGGCTACCAGGGTGCCATGACCCCCATGACTAGAGGTTTCCAAAAATAGGGGTACATAGGGGTACCATCATCCACTATGAATTCATAGGGATCCCTTTTTTTTGTGGATTATTTAATAGGATTCTCCATGATACCCTCCGGTTATGTCAAAATAACTATTGAACATGGCACATAGAAATAGTTGATGAATAGCCATTTTTCAGATGGTGGATCTTTCCACTTCGCTAATGATGTAAACGTTTACCAGGCCGGGTAAATCATCAAAAATGTGAATCTACAGATGATCTATAGATCATCTACATATACATATGTAAATCAGCGACTTTAGGGACCCATCTATGGAAACCGTTCATTGGTCGGAAATTGGTCGCGGAGTTCCCTGCCTCAGATCGCGACCGAAATCATCAATACCGACGCTGCTGTGGCGATGAGGAGAGCGGCGCGCTGGGACATGGGTATATAATGGGTATAATTTCGATGTACTATCAATGGATATACATATATACATATATCCATATCTATATCCATATCTATATCTATATCCATATCTATATCTATATCTATCTATAGATGTATATATGAGTATATGATTATACATTGCCTACAGTTAATGAAAAGGAAATAGCCTTCTGTAATCAAACATGGCTGGCTGAGAAATCCCCGAACGAAGGGTAACCGGACTTTGTCAATGGCTGATGCGGGAGCTGCAAACAATAGGGTGCCCCCAAAGGTTTATCATGATTTTTCCTGTCTAATAAATGGCTATTACTTGAAAAAAAGCCCTCTCATTTTCAGACACACACACATATCATCATTATATCCCCATTATGGTTGGTACAGTTCCCCATGTTTGTTGGCAGAATATCCCCAGTTTCAGAAGTACCTAAATATGATATCAAGTCGGTCACATATCCGAATTATATCCCATCAAATCTTGTATATTTTGTTGATTACATATGCAACATTATATATATGTAGAATACTATATACATATAATTTGGACTATTCCAAAAAACATCACTAAAATGAAGATATTTTTGAAAATTCCATATTCTATCTATGTCAAGAGAATCATATATACTATAAAATCTCCAAAATATATTAAAAAAACCAATCTACAAAAATCAGATTTTTACATTTATAATGTAATATAGTGATTTTCCCATTTATAGTGGATTTTCCCATTAAAAATGGTGATTTTCTATAGTTATGTTAGTTTACCAGAGGGTAGATCATCTATCGATAATCTATAGATCATCTATCGATAATCTATAGATCATCTACATATACATATGTATATAGATCATCTTGAAATTATGAAATCATAGAAAATCTAGGGGTTTCAATCTACAAAATGTTTCCGTCACATCATCACATCCCGAATCCAGTGGAGCCGATCCAGGACCACTAGAGCTATGCGAGGTGCTGGTCGATCTACCAGACGCATGGCGACCACCGTAGATTTCTACGGGGGATGGCAACAGCAACAGATTGCCATGTCACATAATAATAGTAATAATAATAATAATAATATATATATAAACATCATATGTATATGTATATGTATATGTATATGTATCTGTATATATATATATGTATCTGTGTATATATATATATATCTATTAAGTCTAGAACCTCTCCGATTCAATTTTCCTCTAGCTTCAATCATAAACAGCATTCGAACAATTTCTTGGGTCGCTGACTCCAGCCATATTTTTTTTGGTACCGTGCCATCACCAATGGTCACCAATAAACCCTAGTGCATATATTGTTTGTTTATCTAGTTTATCTACTACCCTCTGGTAATTTGTTACATAGCTATTGAAAATGGCCATTTTTCATGGGAAAATCCACTATTTCTATGGTCATTTTCAATAGCTATTTTGACATAACCAGAGGGTAACTCCCTAGTTGGTAAGTTTATCTACTAACTCCCAATGGTTGGGATTACCCTAGTACTAACATGTACTAACTCCCAATAATAAACCCTAGTACTTATCTTGTTCATGAGTTGTTGTTCCATCACCACTGGTCACCAGGTCACCAGGTCGTCACCATGTGACACTTGTGACATCTTGGGCCAAGGAATGATCAGTATCCTGCGCAGCTTGCGGGTTTGGCAGGCCCGGATTTCTATGGGGATTTCTATGGGATTTCCATGGGATATATACATGGGATATATGGGATGATATTTCATGGGATATATACATGGGATTTATAATTACCCCAATAGTTGGGATGATGATCCAATCTGACGAACTCATATTTTTATATTTTTTTCAGGGGGGTAGGTCAACCACCAACCAGTCATGATTTCTATGGGTTTTGATGGGATTTCTATGGGATTTCTATGGTTTTATCCACATTAAATGACTATAAATCACAACTATAAATCACAACTATGGGTATACCGTATACCCTCTGGTAAACATGCAAAAAACAATGGAAAGATTCACCATTGTTAATGGGTAAATCCACTATTTCGACTCGGCCATTTTCAATAGCTATGTTTGTTTACCAGAGGGTATATGAAAATCAAAATCCCATGAAAAAAGCCCATTGGTTCTATATCAACAACATCCCATTCACATTGCATTAAATCCCATTCAAATCCCATTCAGTTTCCATGATAAATCTTACAAAAGCAATATTGTTGATGGTTAAACCAGCTTTTTCCCATTCAAATCCCACAAAATCCCATGAATCTCCATGAAATCCCATGAATTCCCCATGTTTTCCATGGTTTTTCCCATGTTTTTCCCTCAGATCCTGAAGCTGCTCCCGCGGCTGCAACGGCTCACGGAGAGTGGGACCAAAGAGTTGGCCATGCTGCGACTCGGTGGTGGGTCATTTCCAGGGCATTTTTCATGACTTCCCCAAGAGTTGGGATATATATATACATGGGATGATCATGGTAATATATACTGGTATATCGTGGTAATTTATAATTACTCCAATAGTTGGTGATATATATTGATCATGATAGTTGGATTTATCATGATTTCTATGGGGATTTTGATGGGAAAACTCATTATTTCTATGGGCCATTGAAAAAATAGCTATGTAAGAAATTAGCATTTCCATGGGTAAATTAAAACTGTGAATGATTTCTATGGGATATATACATGGGATATATGGGATGATATTTCATCGGATATATACATGGGATTTATAATTACCCCAATAGTTGGGATGATGATCCAATCTGACGAACTCATATTTTTATATATTTTTCAGGGGGGTAGGTCAACCACCAACCAGTCATGATTTCTATGGGTTTTGATGGGATTTCTATGGGATTTATTGTTTTTTCCACATGAAATGACTATAAATCACAACTATAAATAACAACTATGGGTATACCCGCTGGTAAACATACAAAAAACGATGGAAAGATCCACCGTTTTGACTGGGAAAACTCACTATTTCTATGGGCCATTTTCAATAGCTATGTAACAAATTACCAGAGGGTATCATGATTTCTAATTAATTAGGGGGGTACTTCTCCAATAGTCATAGTCTGATACTTAAATGGTTCCCTCCCAATTAAACAGCCGTTTGGAGTTTATTAATCCAGGGTTGACATTGTGGGTTTTGATGGGATTTATTGATGTGGGTAAAACAAGAATGAACCATCCACCACAGTATTATGGATAATACACTTAGATTTTTATGGGATTTGATGATTTTAATGGGATTTTTATGATCATGATTTATCTAACTAATGATTTTTTATGTTGTTTTTCCAGATTTTGATAGTATCAACTATTGTATTTAGAATAATCCTCTGTTGGTGGATGATTTGTATAATATGATACAGGATGGTGCCCTTTCCAGTTATGCTTGTTGGTTTATAAACCCCATGAATACTATAGTTTCTCATACTTAGTAAAAAATCTACCATACACCAGTTGGTAGATGTTTTTTCCCAGTATAATCCCTTAAAATATACAGTGTTTCAGTTGGGTACCTTTCAGAAAGTTCGTTCCCAAGTGGATGATTTTAAAAACGAGACGATCTTGGTGGAAAAATCACAGTTTTTGTGGTGGACCAAGATCTATATAAACAATTAGTATCTTATAAACCAAGATCTTATAAACCCGTATCATTGGTTGTTTTCTTGGTGTTTATATAGGTCTTGGTTTTTCAAATTTTTTCCATTGGGATTGGTTTATTATTGGGATTGGTTTATAATTACAAGATCTATAATGTGTGTAAAACATGGTAAAACAAAGCCATAGACCATCCCCCAGTCACCATAAATAGGTGAGATGTTTTCGATAATTATCCGATCAATTTCTATGGGATTTATCCATGGATTTTCCAGGTTTTTTTTTGATGGGAGTTATAGTGATTTATATGGGTCTTAGATGGATTTTTTCATTTTTTTTTCTGAATTTATGGTAGCTAAATCATGAAAAATAGGGATGTGAACCATAGATATCGGATAATTGGTCGAGATGACTAATATTTTTGGGACGGGGTTGAATAACCAATCAGTGTATATTTCTATATCATGGATATAATTACTGGATATTACTGATATATTTTTAGCTTAGCCGAGAACATGAAACTTAGAAAGCTTGGATACTTGAGGCAGACGATTGCTTCAGGGGTTACCCTCTGGTAATTTGTTACATAGCTATTGAAAATGGCCATAGATTTATAGTGGATTTACCCATTAACAATGGTGGATCTTTCCATAGTTACGTTAGTTTACCAGAGGCTTATACTACCTTTAATGGGATGATCAGAGTCAAAAAAAACTGGGCATTTCAAGTCGATCACTCAGGATGTGGCATAAACGTCTGCAGAACGTGGCAGGGGTCTGCCGTGGCATGTTTTTTGTGCAAAACGGACTGAAGGTCCACGACGGAGATTGGACAGATTTGGGCCAAAATGGGCCAAAACAGATCCAATCCGCTTGGGTAAATCTTCAAAAAACAACAGATCATTCTTCGATATTTCGGATCTTTGACCTCATCATGGGATATGGATCTGGTTTTTCTTCGATTTTTCGGCCAAAATCATGAGAGCCCCTGGGAGCCGCTCCGCCAGTTCATCGATGATGAAGGCATCGGCGAATTGTCCGCCGGGGGAGCCCAGCTGGACAGAACGGCACCGAAAAAAAGAGGACCATTGTTGACATATGATAGCTATCTATATCATGACTATATCATGACTATATCATGACTATATCATGACTATATATATATATATGTATATTATGATTACTATGATTGCTATTATTATCATTATTATCATTATGGGAATTATTTTATTGTTATTATTCTTAAGAATCATCTATGACAATAGCTGGTGTCGGTATGAATTCCCCCGATATGGAGCATCTTACAAGGTGAGACAGCTTTTTGGCCCCCAACCGTTTGGGTTGGTCCACCAGTAGGTTTGACGCCAACCCGGAATTCTTTGACAGCTGTTTTTGTCGCTAAGTTGAGGATAGTTCGCACACAACTTGCTTAAGGTTTGGGTAGGGGGTGTAACTTGTAACTGGGGTGCCTCACCTTGCAGAATATCATCGTTTTTGCTGTGTGTGGTTGCATGATGTTGTACAAAGGGGTAAAGGGATGCTCTTGTGATTTGGCAGTTATATTATTTATATTGATTTTTCAAAAGTCTCTGGGCTTATGAATTTTGGGGAAAGATTTTTTCTACTTGAGAGTAGAATGGATATTGGCCCGGGTGGATATCTCTGGTTGGTTAAAACGTACGCAGAGTTCTCCAAATGATTTGGACGAAAAATGCTTGGGGATGGGACGTGGACCTTTTCCAGTTGAGTTAGCATCCACTATGAATTCATAGGGATCCCTATTTATACAATGTGGGGCCCCCAAACGATAGCTAAGTTGGTTTATAACTCCAATTTCACTATGGTTTATGATACGCAAATAACTATAGTATTCATGGGATTTATAAACCAACAAACATAACTGGGGGGCCCCACATTGTATGGATTATTTAACGGGATTTTCCATGATACCCTCTGCTTATGTCAACAGAAATAGCTAACTGGAACATGGTGAACATGGCCCAGTCGAAAAAGTTGATGAATAGCCATTGAACTCACATGGTGGATCTTTCCAGTTCGTTTTTTGTATGTTTACCAGGCCGGGTAATCATGTTTCAACCAGATCATGTTCCATAGATTTATCCATGATTTATCCATTATTTAACCATAGATTCGCCAGAGATTCACAGTTTTTGTCCGGTGTGATTTTGCGACTTCTCACTTTTTGATGGCCAGTGGCCAAACGGAAATTCATGGTCGGAACGGGCCTTAAATCGTTCGCTGAGGACGAACAGATGGACTTTTTCACCGCGGCCGGGGGGGGGGAACTTGGTGAAGTTTCAGGTGGCAACACATGTTTCTTGTACTGGGTTAGCCCCCTCGAGAATAAAGCTTTGTTCGGTATTATTAGGTGAACTATGGTAACTATGGTAGAAAGATCTATAGCTAAGTTGGGTATTACCAGGTGAACTATGGTTTGTGGATGTTTACAGTACTTACGAGCTTTACATCAGCCTGCAAGGCACGAAAATAGAAAGGTGATACCAGGGGTTCAATGGGGATACCCGGCCTGGTAAACATACAAAAAGCTATCGAAAATGGCTATTTATAGTGGATTTTTCCCATTAAAAATGGTGGATCTTTCCATAGTTTTTTGTATGTTTACCAGGTAGGGTACTTCCAATATATTCTAGTTGGCGAAGTGGTCAACTGGTCACGCACTGGCGGTTTCCTCAGCCCTTGGACAGGCTTTAAGATTGGAATTTCCGAAGCCACAAGAAGAGGCTGGGGCAGAGTGCCAAGTGGATGAAGCAGCAGCTTGGGGTTCGTGAGGATGTATCTAGCTGATGTAAAATTTTCGTGCGTCTGAACACACAACAACTTAGTGGGCAAGAGGCAACAGCGCTTAGCTTATGAGGTGAACACCTTTCGCAATGGGGTACTTGACCGTTGACCTTTCTTCTCGGGTTCCTAAGTGCCAGGCCCCAAAAATGGCTGCCCATTAGTAGAGTAGAAACAGGGGCCATTTGGTGGTTGCGGGAATCCATGTGGCTTATGTAATATATATATACATACACACACATACACATCATCCATATATATATACATATATATATATATATACGTATGCACATGTCACACACACACAGAATCATATATATATATATACATATATATACACACACTTATGTTATATCATCATAAATCAGCATATCTCATATATCATCTTTACCATCAAATTTATTCCATGATTTTTTCCCATGCCATGTCTCTATCCGACATGGCACGGCACCGCCAGGACAAGATGAAGCGCCTCACCTGGTTCTTGGAGAAACTTCAAGGGTCGACCTATGCCACAGCCCTTAGGACGGGGTCCGACCCGGTGGATGTGCCTTATGTGCTCCGTGACGGGGAAAAACCCGTGGCTCAAATGGGAGGATTTGGAGTTTCTTTCAGCCCGAAATTTACTGAGTTCCTCCATTTTTTTAAAAACTCGAGTTGCGATTCAGAAATGGGATGAGATAGAAATATGAGATTCGTGTTTTTGAGGAGTTTTTTCAGGTTCCTCATCTTTTTTTGGCATTTTTCTTTTTACTGACTGATGGTCAGTCATACCACGACCACCTGGCTCCACGTTGTCACGTTGTCCAGGAGCTGGGGTCAAACCCTCATACCTTGGTGTAGATCTACTAAGGTGCGGCCTGCTGGTGATGTCGTCATTTCGTCCACTGTGGGATGTCGCTTACCCGGCCTGGTAAACATACAAAGTTAGCGAACTTGAACATGGCCATAGAAATAGTGAGTTTTCCTATTAATAGCATGGTGGATCTTTCCAGTTCGTTTTTTGTATGTTTACCAGAGGGTCCCCAGTTTTGTTGATGAAATCTGAGACTTTTTCTGGATGAAACACATGCAACTGGACAAAAGCTTGTTGTATCACCATTCAAATGTGTGCTTGCCGTGCGTACCTTCCTTTTCTGGCCAGTTTATATATGTTTATATGTATTTTAAATTCTCCCCTGCCCCCAAAAGATCCTATAAGCAGTGAACATTTTGCACCAATAACACGGATGATATCACTGGTGCCCCATAGAAAAACCTGTCAATATCTGGTCAAATCATCTCGAATTTTCATGAAATTCCACAATCATCACAAAACAGCATTTGCAGGTGAAAATCCATCCTCAATTTTCCCATCCAACTTTCCCATCCTTTCCAAAGTGTCTCCATGGGATTTTCCCGGTTTTTCCCAGATGTTTTAGCGGGAAAAACTCCCGGTGGGATTTTCGCCCATGGATTCCACTGCCGGAGGTGGAAGAGGCGGACTTCAGCCGCTATAGTTTGGAGGCGGAAGTGGCGCCGTGACTTTCCGTGACTTTCCGTGGCGCGCTGGCCACGTTGGGAATTTGGGTCAAGTGATAGCTGGCTGATACTTATGTTTGGTTATTTAACTATATCACATATCATATAACTGGGACAATATATATATATAATTATACATAATCTACTATGGCATAAATATCATAATCTACTATGATTATTATTATTGGATAATACGATCTGGTTATGACTAACATAGCCATGGAAAATCCCTCATAAATGGCGGTTTGCATGGGAAAATCATCTATTTCTATGGGCCATTTTCCATCAAATATATAAACTGGTATGGTGAAGTATGGTGAAGTCCTTAGAAATTGTCATGGTCATTGCCATGAAAGATATAAAAACTGGTTGGTGGTTTGATGATCAATGGGATGATAGATGGTATACCAATGGGATGTTTACCACCTATAAATGGGATATATACATGGGATATATGGGATGATATTTCACGGGATATATACATGGGATGATGGCAATATATACTGGTTGGTGGTTTGGAACATGAATTTTATTTTCTCCAATAGTTGGGATGATGATCCAATCTGACTAATATTTTTCAGGGGGGTAGGTCAACCACCAACCAGACAATATCGTTGATATGACTCTAGTTATAGATAACTATTAAGCAGTCAGAAGATCATTTTTTTTCTTTGCCTACCTTGAGCTCTTTTTCGTGGTATATGATATATGCGATATGTATACTATATACATGTACAATTATCGGGATAGCATGGTGGTGTTAGTAAGAAAAGTAGGGATGTCTTCCAACCATGATATGGTGAGTCTAAGCGACGCTTCTCTTAACCAGAACGATATGGAAAATCCATGGCTTTGCGTGAACATGGTGGCCCTCCGGTGTCATCAAACGTGGCTAGCTGGAAAACCCCCTATGAAATGGAGGTTTTAGTTGGAAAATCATCGAACTAAATGGTGGAGTTTGCATGGCCATGTTCGATATCCGGAGGAAAGCATATGAGTGGTTGATATAGAACGGCCATTGATAAAAGATATGACCATATCAATTTTACATATTTCCGGTTTCCGTTGTCTCATTAGGGGGTACCCCCAGAAAAAGTCCTCCAGTCGTCATGGTGATTTCTTCCATGGATCAACGACTTCGCGAATCGCGGATCCTGTCGCAGATTCGCTCCTGCTGGGACATGGACATGGGCCAGAGAGCTTTCCGCCGTTGTTTGGATGATATCACCACCATGAAGGCCTGGATGATGGGAATGGGAAATGGGAAATAGTTGTTACCCGGCCTGGTAATTTGTTACATAGCTATAGAACATCACCATGCTATTAATAGGTAAACCATCTATTTTTTAATGGCCATTTTCCAGTTCGCTATGTTAGTTTACCAGAGGGTATTTTTTTGAAGCAATTGGGCTGATTTAAGGTCAAAACCACATCCTTTGGACAACACACATCATTTGCTTCTCGAAAAATAATGGCAAAATGATTCACTGAAGATTTAGTGGAAAAAAAACACCACTTGGTATCATTCATCTCCGTTTTTTTGTTGTTTCTGATGGTCGCCAATTGCCACATCAGTTTGCCACCTCGTCATTTTGCTAGGCATCCTGTACAGTGCTCTACCAGTCCATGCTGGGGTTGATCCTGAAGATTTGTATCATTGCATCTTGGCTGAACGGTGGGCCCGTCTGGCGAATTGAAGGCACAACCGTCAAGCTGGGTTGGTTGTAGATATTTGATCCGAAAAACAAGAACACAGAATTACACATTTCTTGTCCAAGATTCTTATTCCAATTATGGAGTCCAATTATTTCAATAATTGTCCAAGTATGTCCAAGTATTTAAGTTGTTTTTTTTTGTAGATTTCCCCATGGATATTCCAAGGTTGATCCCAACCAAGGTATTGGCTTTGCTGCTCATGCTGCAGTTCGTCAGTGGTTCACTACCAGTCGCTAGCTGAGTGGATTGGGAACTGATTGAGCTATAGGAAATTCAACGCCAGTCCATTTTTGTCGAAGTCACCGAAAAAGACGTGCCCCGTGACGTTTTTTGAACCCCAAAGAACTCAGGTTTGGTTTGGTTTGGGGCGACACATGTGAGTCATGTTGCTTGAATCCCCTATCCGATGTGTGAAAAACCATGGTTGGATCCCATCTCCGACCCCCCGAAAGATGCTTTTCTACATCAAACTCTTCCGTTTCCGAGAAAAATCGGGCATTGATGCTGAAGCTATTTTCTGGGGGTCATGTTTGATGCTCTCCCTATTTGATATTAGATCCATTTAGATCCTCCATTTAGTTTGATGATTTTCACAGCGAACCAAAGCTCCATTCTGTTCGGGGGTTTCCCAGCCATGGCAATGACCAAAGTGTAAACCATGCCATGAAAATTGTTGGATATATAGAGATCCCATTAACATCCCATACTCCATTAAACCGCTTAGAACAACAGAGTTTTCAGCTCCCAGCTATTAAACATCTCCCAAAAAACCAACCCACAAAATCCATGCAGCTTCTTTTGGATGTTTTTTTTTTTTTTCCAGACCTTTTTCCATTACCAACAAAGCCACCCACCCATCGCCATCGAAAGCCGCAACGCCATCGATGCCAGGAGATCGCCCGGAAGCAGGCCATCGCTCAGCTGGAGGTCATTGATGCTGAGAGCCCAGCGAGCCAAGAATCGGATCTGATCCTCTGCGAGATGATCCAGAACCATTTCGTTGCCCGGCGGACGGCAACGGCGGTGCCCGGTTAGGGGTTAGGGCCGTTTAAGGCAATTGATTGAAACTGGGGATAGAAACTGGGGGATTTAGAATGGGATGAGTGGATAACGATGGAAAATGGGATGTGAATGGGATATAAATGGGAATTTCATGGGATTTGATGGGTTTTTTTTTATGGGATTTTGATGGGAGATTAGTGGATATTCATTGGATTTTAATGGGAGATTAGTGGATATTCATGGAACGGGATGATTGGATGATTTAACTTGTAAACATTTTAGTAGCTATGGAAAATGGCGATTTTCTTTGACCGTTTTCAACGATGGTGATTTTATAGTTTTTGGATGCCTTTAGTCTACTTTTAGTGTCATTTAGTTGGTATTCACATATATTAATCCACCTATATTACCCTCTGGTAATTTAACATAGCTATTGAAAATCACCATTTTTCATGGGAAAACTCACTATAAATGGCCATTTTCAATAGCTACGTTAAATTACCAGAGGGTATATATATATAATGGGGATGAGTGAAGACCAGCATCTCATAGCCATGTCATCGGTGCATGACGATGCCGAAAAAAAAATCGGATGGAAGTTAGTGATGGAAATTCCAGACGTCATCATTGACCATCCCAGGATTCCTGGTGGCACACGAATACAATGGCATCTTTTTTGGGCTTGGGAGCATGTTGCGCCACATGGAACTATCCCCAAAGTTGGTGTAAAAATCGTGATCTGTCCCGAAAAAGTTCAGTGCACCTTTGGGATGAGGCTTCGTTTTGATGAAGACTTTTTGACACCTTTTGATGACTTTCTCTATACTTTTTGCGATCATAAAAAACCATTTGGAATTTTAATAATTTGATTGCTTCGCTTTGAAATCATCGAGATATAAACCGGTTTCTCGGTTTGATTTGCATCGTTTTTCTCATCCAAAAGTAACATCGATTGCTCCCATTTGGGACTCAAAAATAACCTCCAGGAGACTTATCGCCCAATTGTCTGTGGATTGGGGGCATATCCCCGTAGATCTTTCATATCTTTTTGTGGGAAAGGTAGCTTCAATAAATCATCATAAATCTATAAAAAACCAAAAAGATCATTTATAGGTCATCTATATAACAATGCTACCTTCAGTACCTTCAATCGATTTCAGCCATTTTTCCAAAAAAAACATGGCTTCTTCGCCGAGGCGGAATCTTTCCCTCGCTGTAGCCTGGTGCTGCTGGCAACTTGGCAGCTGGAAATCCGGTGGACTTGGATCATCTATGGGACTTTCCTCCGGTGTTTGCTGAGCGTTTCGGTGGGCCGTAAATTTTTAAAGGAAAGGGGGATATGATGTATAACTGGGAAATGGTGGGTTAAATCTACTATGATAATATATCACATTAGATTTATTATATATAGTAGATAATATATATATATATATATTGTGAATTGTGCTCCACACATTCTTGCACATTCCAGGTGGCATTTGCATATCATGATTTTCCAACATGTGGCCGCTACGGCCCAATTCCCATTTTAGGGCTAAGGGATGCCTTAAGGCTTTTGAGCTGATGGTCTACATGGCCTGCTGCCCCGGCATAGCAAAAAGGGCAGCCCAACTTCTTGCGCTTGCTGCACTTTGCGTGGCAGCCTCTTGGTTTGGATTTCGTGACCCTCCAACCAACATTGGTAGCGGAGCATTGCGCTCCAGAGCCCTTCTACCTCACTACAACCTGGACACCTTCACCTACCAGATCAACTACGCCCATCCACTGCGCTACTACAACCTCATCACCCTCTACTACCTCCCTTGGTCTTTGTCTCTGAGGATGCCGTCATCTGGAGATGGAGCTACATCGACTTCGAGCACTACTGGCATGGAGCTGCTGAAGGACACCTACATCCCAGTGTTCAACAACAAGCCTGGTGATTACCGTGAATGGCGCCAACGTATTGGCCTTTACCGCCGAAAGCTGGAGCTACAAGGAAAAGGGAAAGAAGCTGTGCTCAACGTCCTGACCAGCTTGCATGGCGTGGCCTGGCGACAGTTGGAGCCGAAGGTGGAGACGATCTTGTCGAAAGATGAGGGTGCCTTTGACCTCATTCTCAGTGAGTTGGACTCTACGTTCCGCTACAACGAGGATGTTGAGATGCCTCGTGCCTTTGAGAAGTTTTTCTATGGGACAACGAGGCGACCAGAGCAGACCTTGCTGTCCTATGTGGCGGACCATCGAGAAGCACTACATGAAGTTGAAAAACATGGAGTTCAAGTGTCTGACAAGGTGAGCGGCTGGATCCTTTTGAGGCGCTCAGGTCTCTCAGGAGAACAAAAGCAGCTGATCCAAAGTCAATGCCCCAAGCTGTCCTACGACAAGGTTGTGGAGGCGATGTACTTTTTGTTGGGCCAAGACTATAAAGGCAAGTCTCATGATGCAACCACGAAGTGGAACAAGGGACGAACCTATGGGAGATGGTCCAACAGACAGCATGGCTACTTGACTGAGGAGACCTATGACGCCGAGGAGATCTACCCCGAGGACTATGCCTACCAACAATGGGATGACGATGAACTCTATGGTGAAGACTATGGTGATGATTGGGATGAGTCCTACAACGAGGACACCTACAACGCTGCTGACTACGAGGACGCGGACTTCCCGGACGAGCCCTTGGATGATGGAGGTGAACTTGAAGAGGCATACGCCTCATACCTTGATGCCAGGCGACACTTCGCCCAGATGAAAGCTGCTCGAGGCTACTTCCCTGTCGTTGCCTTGACGGATGGGGGACAATCTATGCCAGCAAGTTCACAGGCACCACGAAGCCCTTCGAAAGGCAAAAGCAAGGGCAAAGGCAAGGGCAAGATCAAGGGGAAGCCATCCCTGCGACAATCCAATCCACCACAACGTGGTTCTGCTGCCTCAAGGGCCAATGCTACGCGATGTCTACGTTGTGGACAAGTTGGACATTGGGCGGCAAACTGCACTTCACCTACATCAAAGGCGAGCCCTACGTCATCGACTACCTCCTCACCTTCGAAGAAGGCCAAGACGGAATCAACTATGATGGTGCGCGACCTGGCCAAGCAAGTCCCCAAGGGATTGCCATTGCTTGGCAACGATGGTTTCTTTGGAATCCAAGATGGTGGTGCATCGTCTGTGGTTTGTGGCCATGACGTCTTGATGAACATCGTGGACCACCTGGTGATGCGAGGCGTGCCCATCGAGCGCTTCATGTTCATGGCGACCAACAAGCTGTTTGGCTTTGGGGGTGATGCCAACCGAAAATCAGACTGGTCTGTCAGACTTCCAGTCTACATCGAAGGCCAACCAGGCTACATCGAGACCTTCATCGTCGAGGGCAGTACGCCTCTCTTGATCGGCCGACCGATCTTGCAGGCGCTCAACATCAAGATTGACTACCACCAGAACAAGATCTCTGTCCAAGACGGTGAATGGAAAGACACCACAATGGGTGAGAAAGGAGAGTACCTTCTGCAACTGGACCATGGATTGGAAGATGACCCTGAAGGACATCACATTGCCTTCGACTATGTCACCAGCGAGACCTGCACAGCGATCAACAACTATGACGACCTGGCTGACTACATCAACATCCATGAGTACCTCTCCATGACCAACCGCAGCCCTCCTGAGAAAGCCTTCTTGGAGGAAGACACAACCTTGGAAGAAACACCCACTGAAAGTTTTGAAGATTTCCAAGAAGATGATCCCGCTGCTGTGAGGCGACCGATCACTGACAAGTTGATCAAAACGATGCACATGGAGTTCAACAGCTTCAACCGGCGTCGCAAAGACACCATTGAACAGGTGTTGCATGCCTACCAGACTGGACGCCGCACCTTTTGGGAAGTCTACAGTGGGTCTGGCAACTTGTCTTCAGTGATGCGGGATTGCGGTTGGGATGTCATGACCTTTGACTACAACACGGGCTGGGATTTTGATGTGGCAGCCCACCGGAAAGAATTTCTTCAACTACAAGATCAAGTTTGCCCTGACTTCATTTGGTACAGCCCCAAATGCACTGATTGGTCCCCTCTTCAACGACTCAATGCCTTGACCGAAGATCGAAAAATGGCACTTCAAGCTGAGCGCGACTACCACGAGAAGGTCCACCTGAAGATGTGTCGCCGAAGCTACTTGAAGCAGAGGCCGTGAAGGAAGGCATGCCGCCTTGGAGCAACCAAGGTATGCACTGAGCTGGAAGACGACCACCTTGCATGATCTTCCAGGATACCAATGCAACTTGGACCAGTGCCAGTTTGAAGTGATGATGGCTGATGAGAATGGGATGGACCAATACATCAAGAAACCAACATGACTGCAATGCACGGACGAGCACATGGCCAACGAACTCTCACTTTTGTGCCCAGGTGACCACTACCATTTGCCAATTGAGGGCAGTTCACCTGGAGTTGGCAACCGTGCTGCTGCTTCTGCAGTTTATCAAGGAGTTTTCTGCAGCTGCATCGCTCAGGCAATCATCAACCTCTTCATCAACCAGGAGCATGAGCAGACCCTGATGACCCACGAGCGTATCCATGTAGGTGATGACATGGCCGATGAGACCTCCCTTCCTCCGGAGCTTGACTTCGAGAACTTGTCCGAGGTTTGGCCTGACACACCATCTCCTGAACAAGATCAACATGCTGAAGTTCGACAACGCCGTGGAGTCCTTCAACGTTTGGATGAATGTGACCGCCAAGCTGCCAAAAGAACGATCACCAAGCTGCACCGCAACTTGGGCCATCCATCCAACAAAGAGCTCATCAGGTTGCTGAAGACCAAGAATGCTGGACCTGCTCTACTACAAGCTGCCCAAGACCATGAATGTGGACTATGTGATCTTCACAAACGTCCCAGTGGAGTACCCGTGTCGAGCATGCCCAAGGACACCACCTTCAATCAAAGAGTTCAAGCTGACACTCTGTGGGTGAAAGTTCCTGGGGTGAAGCACAAGCTTCCTGTGCTGATGATGTCAGATGCTCACACGAGACTTCTTGCAGCTCGCTTCATCAAGGCCGAGACCTCTGAGGAGTACATCAAGCAGATTGAAGCTGCCTGGATCAGCTTCTTTGGACCCATGAAGACCCTGCAGGTGGATGAACACAGGGCTTGGGCATCAGATGCCATGCGAGAATGGGCAACTGAACATGGGATCCATTTGGTGATTTCTCCGGGGCAATCTCATACAAGATTGGCCATTTTGGAGCGAAGACATCAGGTGACAAGAAGGGCAATTTCCCTCTTCCTGGAATCCAACTCTGGTGTCGCTGCTGGCAAGGACGCCCTCATCATTGCTTTGACCTACATTGTGCCGCAGCTGAACAGGATTCCAAATGTGCATGGATACAGCCCCATACAATGGGTACTGGGCTACACGCCACATGTGCCCGGCTTGCTGTCTGAGGAATCTTCCCTCAGCAATCCAGCACACCTTGACCCCTCCGAGAAGTTCATGGAGAAGCTGCGCTTGCGACAAGAGGCCAACAAGGCCATGATTGAGGCCGACACCGACTTCCGCCTGAGACGTGCCCTGTTGCGCAAGTACATGGGCCAACCTGTTGTCCTTCAACCAGGCGACTTGTGCTACTACTGGAGAGACACTCCAGCAGGATCAACTGCGAAGTTGAAATGGCGTGGACCAGCCACCGTCATTATGAGAGAACAAGGTCAACATGGCCACCACACCGACATCTACTGGATTGCTCATGGAACAGTTCTCCTACGTGCAGCTCCTGAACATGTCAAAGCTGCCACACCAGTCCAAGATCTCACAGAACGACCTCGAGATCCCTTGGACACAGCAAAGCAGTCTCTGTCCAACATCAGAGGCCGTGGTGTGACGCAGTACATTGACCTCCCCAAGAGCAACAAGCGCAGACGCGATGAAGTTGCCACTGATGAGGAGGAGGACGAGCACGATGAGGACATGCAACAATATCCAGGACAAGAGCTACCACCAGACAGGTGGAATGTGTCAGAAGATGGAAGACTTTGGACTCGAATCCACAACATTCCAAGACGCAAGCTCTATGTGCCCGAGCCAACAGCTGATGTCCCGATCCACCTCTTTCAACCAGAACGAGCAACAGACGTTCGCAGAGGACATCCAAACCCTGAGCACATCAGGATCAGAGATGAGTGGCGAACACCCAACTCGGACAGGGAACTTCACTATGTTTGGACTGGCACAACGACCTTCTTCATCAAGACTGACCAGCTGTCTGACAACGAGAATGAGTACAGCCCTGGCACACCATATCAAGGAGATGGACCTGATTCAGATGAAGAAGTACATCCTGGAGGAGCACCTCATGCTGGAGAATCTGAACAAGAACCACCGAGTGCTGAAGCCTCAGCCCCAACAACAACTACAAGTCCTACGGACAACTCCAACAACACCAGAACCAATGGACTTGAACCTCTCCCTGAAGAACAACAACAACAACCTGAAGATCTACCTCCACCTCAACCGTCAATGTCACCAATGAGTCAAGAACCAATGGCTGAACCTGCCATAGTACCTTCGGTACTACCACCACCTGGCGTTGAAATTCCTGATCAACAACGAGAAGTTTATGAAGCCCCTGCCAGTGGTGAGACCTTTGCCCAACAACGTGCACGACATGCACGACAAGAATCTCTACTGTTCCGACCTCAACAACCTGGAGCACCTGCTTATGGTCCACAACGACCTGCTGAACCAAGACCAACTCCATACTCGGAGAAGCCTCTGTCCAGAGATGATGCGCTCAACGCAACCATCGACATCGACCTCTTGAAGGAGAACAACCTGCCAACTGGATGGCGCTTGGACAAGGGCATGATTGTCATGGATGACATCAAGGATGAGTGGAAGTTGGAAGGCAACTACCTGACCAGAAAGCACTACGTGCCCAGGAACTCTGACTTTCAGCTGACGGAGGACAATTGCCCACTGCCGCTGAACTACTTCACCAAGGACCGCTACACGAAGATGGGAACCAGTTTGGTTCGAGACAGGTGGACAAGACCTACGGTCAACAAGAAGCTGAACTCCAAGTTCTGGACAGGCTACACGCGCTTCAAGCTGGCACCTTCCTGGCGCAAGACAGCTCAGAAGCTCTACATGGAGAAGAGCGACGGGAAGGAGACTATGTTCTATAACGAGGACAATGTCACCAGCCAGACCACCAGCAATGCGCCGGTGACCGAGCGCAACCTGAGCTTGGACGACCGGCTGACCTTCATGGAGGCCAAGAAGAAGGAGCTGGAAAGCTTTTTCAACAACGAAGTTTGGCTTTTTGACGATGCGTCAAATGCGCCTGTGGAAAGGGTGCTCAAGGCAAGGTTCATCTTGAACTGGAAGAAGAACGAAGATGGGACCCCCAGGGCAAAGGCCCGACTGGTGGTGCAGGGATTCAAAGACCCTGATGCCTTGGGTGGAACTTTGTCGACAGCGAGCCCTACTTTGACCCGTTTGTCAAGGAACTACATCCTGACGGTGGCCACCATGATGGGCATGACTATCTTCACCAGCGACATCTCAACAGCCTTCTTGCAAGGCAGAAAATTCTGCCCTGAGTCCAACAGGACCATTTGGGTGAAGCTTCCTCGAGATGGCGAAGCTCTCTTGGGCCTACCTCCAGGCCATGGCAAGTTGATGAAGTTGGTCAAGCCAATGTATGGCCTATGTGATGCTCCAAGAGCCTGGTACGAGGAAGCAGCAACAAGGATTCTCAACATGGGCAATGGAACCATTGTGCAGCATCCACTTGATGCCTGCCTCTTCCTAGCCTATGACCGTCCAGTACATCCTCCACCAGAAGATGGCGCTGAACCACCTCGACTTCTGGCGCTCTTTGGCATCCACGTTGATGATATCTTTGGATGCTACATGGATGATGCTGAGACCGAGAAGCTGCTGAACAACCTCAAATCCATCTTCACCTTTCGTGAATGGATCACCAGCAATGACAAGAATGAGCTGGAGTACTGCGGGGCCCAGATCACCAAACTTGGTGACAACCATTGGAAGATCCACCATGAGAAGTACCTGAAAAAACAAAAGCCAATCACCTACCCCAAGGAACGACATGGCTCAAATGATGAGGTCACGGACCGTGAGCGTACATCCTTGAGGGGATTGGTTGGTGGACTTCAATGGCCCGCAACTCAAACCAGTCCACACCTACAATGTATGGTGTCTACCTTGGCTGGACAGATTTCAAAGGCAACGACATCCACCTTGGACACCGCCAACAAGTGCTTACGCTTTGCCAAACAGAACCAAGATGCAGGTTTGGAGTTTAGGCATCTTGGGTCCAAGGATGAGGTCACCTTTGCCTGCTACTCCGATGCCTCATTTGCATCGCGAGATGATCTTTCAAGCCAAGGAGGTTACCTTCTCATCATGACGCACCGTGACGTCACCAGTGGTGGAGAAGGACACTACAACATTGTGGACTGGCGCTCATGGAAACTGGCAAGGGTGTCAAGATCCACCTTGGCTGCTGAAAGCCAAGCGGCATCAGAAGCCGCTGATGCTCTTCTCTTCGCCACAACCTTTTGGCGATTGATTTGGAGCCCCTGGCTTCCTTTGGATGACATCCGCACTGCCCAGATCCCCAACCAGCCGAAGCTTGTGGTGGACGCAAAAGCTTTGTTTGACATGCTTGTGCGAGAAGAGATTCAAGCTGGAAGCTCCACGGACAAGCGAACTGCAATTGAAGTTTTGGTAACCCAAGACAAGTTGCGCTGCTGCAATGCAACAACAATGTGGGTGAGTTCGGAGTTGCAATACTCAGATGGACTCACAAAAGCCAGTGCAGCCCAACTTCTTGCAGATCGATTGAGGAGCCACCTGACCCGCTTAAAAAGCGACGAAGACTTTGTAGCAAGCAAGAAAAAGTCAGCAGCAGAAAGAAAGAAAGGCACAGAGAAGTATGCCATTCGAAAACCTCCAAGCACGGCAACAGCGACGATGTTTGCAGCTTTCTGCACTTCAGCAGCCGCTGCAATGGACTTTGACCTGAACGAGACCTATGCGATTGAGAACAAGACCACCAACACCTACAACCTGAACTACCTGGACTCTGAAGGCGAGCTCTTCACCACGATCATGGCCATTGTCATGGGCTACTTCCTGGTGATGGGAGCGATTGCCACCTGCCGGTGGATGATCACTTTGCCACGAAGGGCGCTGGCAACTGTCACTGCACTCTGGAAGGACAGTAACCTCGAAGAGGCGCACACCCCAGAGGTCAGTGAAATGGCCACCCAGACCGATGACGATCCTTTGATGGATGACTTGCACGACCTCCTTCAGCAGAAGTTGAACCTGGAGGCATTACTTGATGAAGCTCAAGGCCAGGTTCGGGACTATGAGCGTTCCAACGAGGACCTGCACACCATCATCGGCGACTTCAACCATAGCCGCCAACGGACGATCATCGAAGCTGCCCAGCAGGAGATCTACTTCACTCCGTACGGGCAAGCGTGGCATGCCAACTATCAGTGCTTGCGAAATCGCACGACTGGGCCGATCTACCATCGAACTTGGTGCACTCACTGCCTGCCGCAGCTGTGCGATCCTCGTGAGATGAATCAGCCCCAGCAGGGCCAAGCCCCATGCAGGGTGCGTTTTAGCGATAGTTAGGATCCACTTTTTCTTTTCACCAACATCATTTTCCACCGGTGTGAATTGTGCTCCACACATTCTTGCACATTCCAGGTGGCATTTGCATATCATGATTTTCCAACATGTGGCCGCTACGGCCCAATTCCCATTTTAGGGCTAAGGGATGCCTTAAGGCTTTTGAGCTGATGGTCTACATGGCCTGCTGCCCCGGCATAGCAAAAAGGGCAGCCCAACTTCTTGCGCTTGCTGCACTTTGCGTGGCAGCCTCTTGGTTTGGATTTCGTGACCCTCCAACCAACATATATCATATAACTGAGTTATATACTATTATAATGGGTTATATACTATATATTATATATAACTGGGACAATATATATACCCTCTGGTTATGACTAACATAGCCATGGAAAATCCCAACCATAAATGGAGGGTTTATAGCTGGGAAAATCATCTATAAATGGGCAATTTTCCATGGCTATGTTAAATAACCAGAGGGTAAATTGTCTAAAGATTGAGGAATTCCAATGATCATCTATACCCTCTGGTAAACAGACAAAAAGCTATTGAAAATGGCCATTTACAGTGGATTTACCCATTAAAAATGGTGATTTTCCATAGTTATGTTAGTTTACCAGAGGGTAGATCATCTACAGATGATCTATAGATCATCTATCGATAATCTATAGATCATCTACATATACATATGTATATAGATCATCTTGAAATTACGAAATCATAGAAAATCATGGAACATGGAAATAGAATGGAAATGGAGGTTTCTAGCTGGGAAAATCGTCTACGAATGATGATGGATTTAGCGCTGGCAGTTGATGTTGAATGGGGATTTTGGTTTAGTGAGTAGTGGAATGTCACGGTGATACCGGGAATTTCATATGATGAAACCGATAAAAACAATGGGGATATGTCATGGATACTTTTCTACTGGGATATATATACATATATATACATTTATATATATATAGATATAACCCAACATTTCGAACAGGAAAATCTCTATGTTTAGACATGGTACCCTCTCTTGTGTGGCGAGCTGGGAAATCCCCTCCCGATTTATTTTTCCCAACAGAGGACCAGTTTTTTACCGATCACCTATCGGTTGAATTGATTAAAAAATCCAACAAAATCCCATGAAAATCCCATTAAAATCCCAATATTTTTCCCAACAAAAAGTTTTGTGCCACAAAAAGTTGACCAAATGGGGGTCTTAATGGGATTTTAATGGGATTTTAATGGATGTTTTCATGGGATTTGATCAAGGTGATCCATGGTTTTTCTCTCTGCTTGTTTAAGATCAAGTACCCTCTGGTAGACTGACATAACTATGGAAAGATCCACCATTTTTAGTGGGTAAATCCACTATAAATGGCCATTTTCAATAGCTATGTTAAATTACCAGAGGGTACCTTTTGGAGATGTTTGGAGGTCTGCTTTCCTCCCATAGATTCCACATGGGTAAATGTACCCAATAGTGAGATTTTGAACGCCTGAAAAAGTATTTGTGACGACATTTTGTTGGTGTTTCATTAGGACAGTTACGTTTACAAACTGAGGTAGAAGTTAGTAAAATAATCCCTCTAAAATTGTGATAAACTTACTTAAACAATTCAAATAATAGTAACAACATATACACTAAATATATATCACTAAACATAGTTTTCTGAATCCCACTCAAATATTTTCATACGTAATAACTTAAAATATTAATAGATAACTGAGTGATATACTATATCTGGTTGGTGGATTGGAACATGAATTTTATTTTTACATATATTGGGAATTTCATCATCCCAACTGACGAACTCACATTTTTCAGAGGGGTAGGTCAACCACCAACCAGTAGTTCCAAAAAAGAATAAGTCATAGTTCCATATAACTCATATAACCAACACTATCACCATATATAATCATATAATTCCATAATTATTATATAATTCCATATAGAATGCTATCATAGTCGTTATCACCATATAGAATAACGAGTCATACTAAATATAATTCCATATTAATTCCATATTAGTTCCATATTCATTCCATATAGAATACTATCATATTATACTAAACGAGTCATAACTTGTCGCTACATGTCGTCGAATGGCCCAGGTGATCAACCAACGGGTGCTGTGGAACGAGACGTGCCGTCGGCGTGAAGGAAGATCCAGCAGTTTTCAATATGGAAAAATCACCATTTTTCATGGGTAAAATGGGACATCATGACATCACCATATAGTAACTAACAGTTCGCGAACTGGAAAGATCGAGTTTATTTTTATTTTTTAAAGCGTTAATTAACGAACTAAATGGCTATTTTCAATGGCAAACTGTTAATTTACCAGAGGATAATAATCATTATTTGGTCTATATGTAATAGTATATAGAACATATATGATGTATGACCAGAAACTCATTAGTTTTCGTTTTTTGGTTTATCATTTTTTGGTTTATGATGGAAAATCCATCTATAAACGGATTAAAACTGGGGTACCCCCAGTTTAGGAAAGCTCGAAACAGTAGGATATCATGGGATGTGTGGGAAAAACAATGGTTTAATAAACCACCCAGTCGACTGGGAATGGTAAGTTTATACCACCAACCAAAAAATGGTCATGACTGTGGGATGGTGCAAATGACATTGTTTTAACCACATTAATGGGGATTAAATGGGAGATATAAGCAACAACATGATGTTTTGGGGGATTTGACCATCATTGTCATTGACCATCAACCATTATGTTTATGACCATCATTGTTTTATCAACATTTGCCCCACATTGATCACCAATTTTTGTATACCAGCACCATGGAGCATCGATCTGGGGACAGTTACAAATAGTTTACGGGAAGGGATAATAGTAGGATCAAATTGTGGAACTTGGGTCATTATAGATTGCTAATCAGTAAAACATTAATTGTACATGAATGATTTTTGTATTTTTGGAGGCTCCCCATTTTTTGAGGCTCCATCTGGCTCTTTTTTGGAACAAGATCAAGTGGTACCACTTGCTCAGAAGTGGTCACAATTTTGTATCCCTGCAGGTTTTTTCTTAACCCAAACAAGGTCAGAAATGTGTAGCTTTTCGGAAAAGTCAGAGGCCCAAGATAAAATTTTTGCAACTAGCAACCCCAAAGAAAAATGGTTCGAAAAGTGTCATCGATTATAGCAACCCCCAAACAAATAGAGAAAATCTCCCAGTAACATCTCTAAAAAATCTTCGAAAAGTCACATGGATGTTTCCCCAAATATGGCTACCCCAAAACCATGGCTTTCAATATGTTTCAATACTAAAGTAGTCCGAGTTTGGATGATTTGGGGTACCCTCTGGTTATTTAACATAGCCATGGAAGCCATGGCCCATAGAAATAGATGGTTTACCTGGCTTTACCTATTAAAAATGGCGCTTTTCCATAGTTTTTTGTATGTATAGCAGAGGGTACCCCTATTCAATGACCATTTCAGGAACCGATTCATTGGAGGTACCTACCATATATAAGGCCTATTTTTTAGGCCTCAATTTCAGGGAATATCCCCAGAAAATATGGCCAAAAATATGGTACTAACGTACCTCCAATTTAGGATCCTGGAGATCTCCCATTGATACATGGTAAAATCAATTACCCTCTGGTTATTTGACATAGCCATGGAAGCCATGGCCCATAGAAATAGATGGTTTCCCGTTCTTAAAAATGGCGGATCTTGCCATAGTTTTTTGTATGTCTACCAGAGGGTAACTTATATAACCAACACCTGGAGATATCCAAAAAAGTTTATAAACAAACTTCTATATCACCAACACTATGATAGTTGGGGGATTTAACATGATTCAACCATCAACAATGGTGTTTTAATGGGAATAATCCAATCCCCCAATCATATTGAACGCCCCATTGTATCATCTATGGGGATTTAACTACTAGATGGTATCCCTATGAAAATCTCTACATCCCAGTCGTCTTTGGGGCTAAAAAACACGTTGCAACGAGGTGCAGGTGCTGCGGTGGCATGTACAGGTCCTTGCTCGACGAGCCGGAGGCGGGCTGGTTGGGTTAAAATAAACATGGATAGAATGGGATTTATATGGGATTTTAATGGATGTATATGGATTTATATATATATATTTTCATGGGATTTTAATGGATGTTAATGGGATTTTCATGGGATTTGATGTGTAAAAATTGGGTACCCCAATAATTGGATGTTTTTTTAACTAAACTAGACTAACATCTGTGGTCCCCTAGGTCTTCCATTTTGACCCACATCCATATATATATATATATATATTCATGGGATTTTAATGGGATGTTAATGGGATTTTCACGGGATTTGATGTGTTAATACGATTTTAACTGGATTTCAATGGGATGATGGTATTTTAACGGGATTCAATGGGATATAACAGAACATAATCTGAATAGATTATGTTAAGACCTCACTGCGACGTCACTGGAATGATGGTGAATGTATGGTGTAACCGGCCAAACTTTTCAGGTTAGCGAATCTCAATGTGACAAAGGGGGTGTCTCCGGGGTTGTTTGTCTCTTTTCCGCCTCTGAACATATGGTAAAATATGGTAAACATGGTTGTAAAATGTTGTAAAACCAACCATGACATTGTGATACGATGTGTATTAATAATGGAATATATATATATATATATAATATGTTCAACTATGTTTATAACCAACAACATCGATTCCGACAGGACTATGAAACTGCATCAGACGCGTTTTTGGACGCGTTTTTGGTGTCATGTGGACCATAAACTGCCAGCCCCGAATGGTCTGAAGGCTATTTAAAGAAGTGCCCAACTGGTACCCTCTGGTAAACATACAAAAAACTATGGAAAAATCCACAATTTTCAATGGGTAGATCACCTATTTCTATGGCCATTTTCAGTTGCTATGTACCAAATTACCAGAGGGTAGCACTTTAATTTTAGGTTCACTCTGTCCTATCACGCATGAAAGCTGAAAACGGACCACATTTTTTTTTCAGGAACATCCCCAAATCTCAATGCTTCAACTTCTATGCGTGATATCATAAAGCGGACTCCCCAACAAGGTCATCAATCATGGCAAATCCACGTGCTCAATGGAGGTTTTGAGTGGGGGAAAAACCCAACTAGATCATGTGGGGGTTTCCATGGTGATGGGGGTATGACAAGTGGATGGCTTATAATGGAAAATACCATTACCATGGATGATGACTATGGGTACCCCTATTGCAGGAACCCCCCATGTGAGCAGTTTTAAAAACAGCTGTTGGCTATCAATATCCCCAAGCATTGTGGGATCACCTGTTATCACTAGTCACTGTTTGTCAGTCAGTATACCCTCTGGTTATTTAACATAGCCATGGAAAATGACCCATTTATAGATGGTTTACCTATTGAAAATGGTGATTTTCAATGGCTATGTTAAATAACCAGATGGTAAATCAAGATACCCGCAAGTATCGATATCAGATTTTTTGGCTATCTGATATCTCCATCAACCAATTATAGTTTATATTTTGTAATAGGAAAACAATATAATTAGTAAACCACGTATGACAAACAATTCTGATTTGGTTATTTTCTGAGATAAATACACCTATATAGATGTAATTGTTCACAATAGTAAACCCAACAATTGTTTATAGTAATTGTTCCCGGTATATCCTCGAATTAAGATATTGATTTTATCCCAACACAACTTACCCTCTGGTTATGACGTACATAGCCATGGAAAATCACAATTTTTAAAAGGTAAACCCAGGTAAACCATCTATAAATGGGCCATTTTCCATGGCTATGTAAAATAACCAGATGATATAATTTTTAGGAATCCTATGAAAAAATCTAGGGATGATGACAGAAATTGATTCGGAAAACCGTGGTAATTGATTTGGAATAGCTATGTTAAATTATCAGAGGGTAAACACATTTGAGAAACAATAAGAATATGGTTACCCTGGGGTAAACGTTTACACAGATGTGGAAGACCCAGCATTTCCTACAATAATCTACAGATGGTGGCGTTTCCACATCTATGTAAACGTTTACAGGAGGGCATATCATGAGATATGGGATAGACAATGATAGTAATATGGGATATATATATATATATGTAATGTTATTTATAAAATGATATTTAAGGCTACATACATATATATATATATATAATGACATATGATTTTCCCAGCTAGACACCTCCATAGCTAGAAACCTCCAGATTAAAAATCACATTATTACAGCTATAGTACTAGAATTGGTTTTATGTCCCCCATTGCAAACAAATACACCCATCATAACCCATCATTCTGGTTGGGTAAATCAAAGTTATTTATCCCACTATATCCCCACGATATCCCACTATTATACTTGGCTTTATACCCCCTCTACACATGGTGGATTTAATATACCACCATGAAATACCAAGTATCCATTAGTAGCATGAGATATCCCATGATCATCAAAGTATGAGGTTCATGATACCATAGCCTCAGTAAATAAATCAATTCTTCTCATGAGATTTATATATGGCCAAGTAAATCCCAATGATGCTCATGAGATTCCCATATACTATGGTTAGTATGTACCTACCCAAAAATATCATAGATATATGACTAGTAGATTTATATTATATTATATTATATTATATACCCTCTTGTTATTTAACATAGCCATGGTATAGATGGCCCATTTATAGATGATTTTCCCAGCGATAAACCTCCATTTATGGTTGGGATTTTCCATGGCTATGTTAGTCATAACCAGATGGTATTATCCCATTATCCCATTGTCCCATTATTATCATAGTAGATTATTATATTTATGCCATAGTAGATTATATATATATATTGTCCCAGTTATATATAATATATAGTATATAACCCATTATAATAGTATATAACCCAGTTATATGATATATATATATATTATCTACTATATATAATAAATCTAATGTGATATTTGATATTTATTATCATAGTAGATTTAACCCAGCATTTCTCGAAGATTTTCCCACCACTCATCACGCTTCATATCTGCCAGGCCTTATCCTTGATCGAGGATACGATCGACCTCACAGGCGCCAAAACGATGGACGATGGGAAGATGTGGCGCATAGGATTCTGGAAAAGCCACCATGACTGGACCACTGGAGAATCTATAGTGAATCTAGTGAATATCTTTCTATTTTGGGGGAAACCATTACGCACATCCAAGTATATCCTGGTGATATTGATATGGCATGATATGGCATAAATCCCAAGTTTTTGTTTTTTTGCAAAATGTTCGATCGATTCTTCGGATTTTTGGAGATCAACAATGACTTACTGGTGCGTTTTGCGTAGGGTTGCTGGATGGGTTGCTGGGGGTTGCTGGGATGATGACATTAAGAATGTGATGAATTATGGATCATTCCCTCAAATTCCCTGCGTAAAACGCACGCACCAGTAAGATGATACCCTCTGGTAAACATACAGAAAACTATGGAAAGATCCACCATTTTTAATGGGAAAATCTATGGAAAATCACCATTTTTAATAGGTAAATCCACTATTTCAATGGCCATTTTCCATAGCTATGCTAGACATAACCAGATGATAGTTCCATCGCTGAGGGTTTTGGACCATTGGTCGATCGCTGGAGAACCAGCGAAGAAAAGCCCCATGGAAACTTCGGCAATTTCCAGCTAGCCATGTCTGATGACATTGGTACCCTCTGGTTATGTCAAAATAGCTATTGAAAATGGCCATAGAAATAGTGAGTTTTCCCATGAAAAATGGTGATTTTCCATAGTTTTTTGTATGTTTACCAGAGGGTAATCCATCCCATGAATTGCTGGCAAAAGACACAAATCCCATCATTGATCCATGAATCATGAAAATCATAGCCATGGGTTTTTTCAGTTAGAAAAATCCCATGATTAATCATGATAAAAACTGGTCACATTAATGGTGTATAACAACCATCATTAAATCCCCCAACAATTCCAATCATATTGTTGGATATTGTTGGTGAGTTATATCCCATGTAAATATCACCATTTCGTTGGATTTTTACCTTATGATATCCCAATGATAGCTATGAAAAAAACATCCTACTATTCAACACCTCCGGTTTACCAGGTTTTTGTAGGTGATTTCCAAATCAATTGCATCAATAGGCTATTCCAAATGAATTACCATGGTTTTCTGAATCAATTTCTGTCATCATCCCTAGATTTGTTCATCCCATCCAAAATGAGGAAATATAACTATGAAATCATCCCTATCATCATCCCTATCATCATCCCTATCATCATCCTCCCATCCCTACCCGGCCTGGTAAACGTTTACAAAAAACGAACTGGAAAGATCCACCATGTGAGTTCAATGGGTATTCATCAACTATTTCGACTGGGCCATTTTCCACTTCGCAAACCGTTAGTCATTACCATTTAGGGTAGCCTCTGGTAATTTAACATAGCTATGGAAAGATCCACCATTTTTCATGGGAAAATCCACTATTTCAATGGCCATTTTCAATAGCTATGCTAGACATAACCATTTAGGGTAGCCTTTGGGATTATCAAACCTGGCTAAACGCCTGGAATCTCCACCATTTCACCGAATCTCCACCAATCTCACCATTTCGTGGAGGATGGATTGTAACAAATTACCAGGCCGGGTATCTTTCTATATATATATATATCGGGTATCTATCTATCTATCTACCTATCTATCTATATCTATATCTATATATATATATAACGGTGTATATATATATATAATGGTGTATATATAACCATATATAACCAACAATTAATGGGATGCTATATGGTATATATATATATTTCCCATTAACAGAGGGTCATATCCCATCATCCCTTGATTTCCCAAGGGATCGGGCTGTCTTTCAGATCTGCCAGGTTTCGAGATCCATGAGACTCTCCTGGAACAGGTGCAGGTGAGCGTTTGGTGAGCAACGGTCGGCCGGGATTTTTTTAAAAAAGGGGGATTACCCTCTGGTAATTTGTTACATAACTATGGAAAATCACCATTGAAATAGTGAATTTTCCCATGAAACATGGTGATTTTCCATGGTGATGTGGCTGTTTACCAGAGGGTATATAGTTAATATACCCGGCCTGGTAAACACACATAGCTATTGAAAATGGTCATAGTAATAGTTGATGATATATATATATATGGGATTATTTATATAGGTAAAATGGAGTCTTTACCAACAGTAATAGGGATGGAATATTCTGGAATATCATGGGATATAATTACTGGAAAGTGTATATATATAGTTAACTATATTAATATAGTATATATAGTGAATATATATATATATATTATGGTCTTATAGTGTATGATAGTCTTATCATGTAACTAGAGTGAACTAATTAACATAGTGTATTATAATATTAAAACCTCTATAGTGAACTATATGAACTATATAATGATATGATATTTAAACTATGATTTAATGTTAATATAGTGGAATATATAAGTTATTGTAGTGATTAATATAGTTCTTATACAATCTTATATAGGGATTATAATCTTACGAATGAGGATTAGTATTAGGATTACCATCCGCCATCTGGTAAACTAGCAAAAAACGATGGAACATCACCAAAGATCCACCATCTTTAATAGGTAAATCATCTATTTCTATGGGCCATGTTCAATAGCTATGTAACAAATTACCAGAGGGTAACGGGATTATAGTCATAAAACGGGATTATCATCTTATATTTGACTACTACTGGGATTACTGGGATATACAATCTTATATAATCTTATACAATCTTATATAGTCTTATAATATAATCTTATCTAATCTTATATAATCTTATATTTGACTACGACTGGGAAGTAGCCGTAAGAATACGGCTCCGCCAGACAAACTGGTGAAACGTATCTCCAAGAGTTCACTGGGCCACGTCTTTTTGTGCCAAATTTAGACAGCCCTGAATTTAGCCTCTGGTGATGTCTAGCATAGCTATTGAACATGGTGATTTATAGTGGATTTAGCCATTGAAAATGGTGGATCTTTCCATAGTTTTTTGTATCTTTACCAGAGGGTAGAGGCTTGTGAAGGGCCTTGAGAATGATGAAAACCTCAGAACAGCACAAGCCACGCCACCCTTACCTTATGCCACCCAGCCTTAACGCCTCGCGTCGTTCAAACACAGTTGGGCAACTTCGAGACCTTCGCTGTGTTCGACATCCACGAGTCACCAGCTGAGCAGTACTGGGGGGTTCAAATCGGCTTTGGAAAATAGGGGAAAATCATCGGAAAATATCGAAAAAACATTGGAAGATCCCCTCGAAAATCTATAAATGGAGGTTTCTAGCTGGGAAGATCAACTGTAGAGAGATTTTCCATTGTGATCTTGGGTATGTTTGATGAAGAATAAAGTTGATCTTCCCAGCTAGAAACTAGATGATACTGTAGATGCCAGAAACTGTAGATATTCTGGATAGATACCCTCTGGTAAACTAACATAGCTATGGAAAATCACCATTTTTAATGGATAAATCCACCATAAATGGCCATTTTCAATAGCTATGTTAGTTTACCAGAGGATATCAAATAGATTGCCAGAGTATTTATTGTTTTTCAACCATACTTGGGGATCATTGGTTGAGATGACGCATATTTTTGGGACGGTTTTAAATCAGCAACCAATGTATATTTCCATATCATGGGATATAATTACTGGATGTTAAGGACACACACAGTATAGTATAATATAGTATAATATGATATAATATGATATAATACAATATAATATAATATAATACAATATAATACAATATAATATAATACAATATAATATAATATGATATGATATGATATGACATAATATAACGTAACATAGTACAATATATAATATGATGTGATGTGATGCAATATGATATAATGTAATGTAATGTCATGTAATGTAATGTAATTAAGTAAGACAATTGAGGCTTAGAAGGCTTGGACATTATGATACTTGAACAGCCTTCAAAAGTCCTGTTGGAGAGAGACGGATCCATAGAAGTGGTTGGGTTTGTCATTGGGACCATTGGGTACTGTGTGGCAAACATACATCATTTCACGATGGACATATCCAGCATTTTTAATGGGTAAATCAACTATTTCTATGGTCAACATATCCAACCCATTTATGGTGATGGGGATGGTTTACCTCTGGTAAACTAACATAACCATGGAAAATCACACCATTTTTTAATGGGTAAATCCACTATGAATGGCAATTTTCAATAGCTTTTTGTTCGTTTACCAGGCCGGGTAGCCGATTTTCAGTCAAACCCAAGTGGAGAACACCCCGAAACATCCACGGGATATCACGGAAAAAATGGGAGAATGGTCAGGATGGTCGGGATGGGATGTTGAACATGGATGTGATGGGAAATCCCATCCCCTAAATATGAATACCCCTGGTAGAAACCATGGTGTAGTCTTGGATCTGTTCGGTTTCGGGATTTTTACGGGGGATTTCATAGCAGGAAAGGATTCGGATGATTCCTAGGCCTCAGAGTCACGGAAAATGGGCCTCATAGATGCTTGAGCTATATTTACCTATTACCCTCTGGTAAACATACAAAAAGCTATTGAAGCCATGGCCCAGTCGAAATAGTGGATGAATACCCATTGATAGCATGGTGGATCTTTCCAGTTCGTTTTTTCTATGAAAATCCCAGGTCGGGTAAGGCCGTCATGGTGATTTTTCTTATGTCGCGACATCATCGCTGGGTCCGGAGGATTTTTAACCATCCACGGGCTCCGAGGGAATCTCGCTACGAAGCGTCCGAAAGCTTGAAGTTCACACTGTCAGCTGGGGCTTCCCAGTTGGAGATCAGTTCCTAAACAAACTACGACCAGAATTTCAAGAAAAACTGTTTGGCCACTGGAAAGTCATGACGCTTGCTTTAGTTAAGCACATGGCGAGTTAAGCCAGGAAAGTCTCATATGATCATTGGGATCAACGCTAATCTGATCATCCATTTTCCATGGAAACTACGTACATAATCTTCCAACCATCTGGCAGGGTCTATCTTAATTTACCCTCTGGTTATTTAACATAGCCATGGAAAATTGCCCATTTATAGATGGTTTACCTATTAAAAATGGTGATTTTCCATGGCTATGTTAAATAACCAGAGGGTTGGAGAGGAAACACGATTTTTCAACCAACAAAAACCATCGCGGATTGAACTGACTGAATTTAACCAGCGAATTTGCTGGTCGGATTTGAACACCTGAGATCTCAGCAGAAAACGTGACAAGGTGGTTTCATATCATCTATTATGGATATATAATGATATGATATATAATGGAAAACAGGTGGTTTCATGAAAATATCATCTATTTCCTGGCTTCAATGAGAGAACCATTGGCTTCTATTAGCTTCCGGAGTCCCAAAAAATCACAACATTTTCTAGATTTTTTGAATTTTGGAAAACATATGGGAAATCCTAGTTTTGGCAAATCTCAATTCTATAACCTGGCTACTTCTCATGATATTCCCATAAAACGGTTGGTTTAAACCCCCATTTTGGCTGGTTAAAACATGGACACATCACACACACACATATATATATCTCCCATGAATATTGATTGATATCCATTCACTCCATGATAGAGCTATTTCCGCTATCTTAAGCTACCATGGGTCAAATTTTTTCACGACATCATAGATATTCCATTAAATCCAGGGTCATAATCCATAGCCATTGCTTGCTTTCCCCATAATTCCCATGGTATTTCCATGAGAAATTCCCAGCTTTTTTTGCAGGTGGTGGCGATGCTGGCCATTTTGATGTTCTACTTTTCTGCAGACATCATGCACATGTCGGACGCTGTGGAATGGGATGTCTGGGTTGGTTAAGTGGAGACATCAAAAAAAGGCAACAAAATCCGTGGGGATTTGGGTCAAAACATGTCAAAACCCTGGAAACTCCATGGATTTCATGTGAAAACTAGCTAAACTACCCTCTGGTTGTTTGTTACATAGCCATGGTATAGATGGCCCATAGAAATAGATGATTTTCCCAGCTAGAACCCTCCATTTATGGTTGGGATTTTCCATGGCTATGTTAGTCATAACCAGATGGTACATCCAACGTTAGTGGCCCTGTCCCGAAGGGTTCCTCTCGCGTTTTTCTCACTGGTTTCGTCAGTGCCGAAGTTACCCTGGGGATGGTTTTGGTGGAATTCCCATGGTGTTTTTCATATATATATATATTTCCCATAAAAAACCTAGTTCTACCATCTCAAATCATCCAAAAAATATGGGGATCCATGAATATCTGATCTCAATTTTTATAGCATTTTACTATCTTCATCAAGAAACATTCCCCATTTCAAACACGTCTCTCTTGAGTTTTTCATGATGAAATCATCGCCAAGTCCTTCCAATTGTCTCCAAGAAATCGAGCCGAGCCGTGGGAATTACACCAGGTCCAGCAACAACTGCCTCCATCCCTTGTGGGACTTGATGGACGTGGCTTGGCACAACAAAAACATGATGCAACTGGTGGAAATCGAAAATCACCATTTTTTTGAAAAGGGTTTGATCATCGAACTATAGAAAGTTTTAACTTGTTGATAACATTAATAACCATGTTTTGATTGTCCCATGGATTAAAACTATCGCTAAACCGGATTGCGAAGTAAAACAGATGACCGGAGGATAGCAAGTCATTTAAATGGTCTCTTTTGGGGTAGCAATCTATAGAGGGTACCTACCCCCAAGGGTAAACGTGTACAAAACGATGTAGAAAACCCGGCTGGTTGCCCGTTTGGACAATGATCTACACATAGGTTTCCACGAATCTATTAGTAAACCTGTAAAAAGGAGGGTATATCATGAGATATGGGATAGACAATGATAGTAATACGGTAAGTAATACGGGATATCTATACTATATATATATATGATAGTAATATGGGATATCTATATATGTAATGTCAATTATATAATCATATAATATTTGTTTTTGTGTCTGGAAATGTAGTCGTTCACAGGAGGCCACCATTTTTTTCGTGACATCCCGATTTTTGGGCCTAGGACATGAACGCCATGAAACTCATCGAGCTCATTACGGCCAGCTCGTCCTTCAGAAAGTGCGGGCGCCAAGGTGTTCTTCTCGAATTTTCTTGGAAGGATTTGAGATAATTTAAGCAAGAAAAATGCTGGTATGACAGGGGTGTAATGGAAATAGAGTGGGGATATATACGTATATATATATATAAATATATATATATATACACATGATTGTATACATAAAACAAAATATATACATACACATGTGGCTGAATTGTAAGTACAATAACAGATGGGAATTTCATGGAGTATTCACCCAATGTCATAAACCTACCATTCGGGAGAGTTTCAATCCAACCCATTTATGGTGATGGGGATGGCTTACCCTCTGGTTATGTCAAAATAGCTATTGAAAATGGCCATAGAAATAGTGAATTTTCTCATTAAAAATGGTGGATCTTTCCATAGTTATGTAAACGTTTACCAGAGGGTATAATTGGCTGGGAATATGGATATTTTGTCGCACAAGGATTGATATCCCTGAATATGGAACATTGTTACGGCATTCTTTAAGAATTCGAGAATATGTTCCCGATTTACTGGGATTTATGTCAACAGATAATGGGTGTACAATGGGAATTTATGGGATCTATAAACAACAACATGATTTATTGGGCACATATATATATATATATCTATAACTAACAACATGTTTATACTGGTAAATAAATGGGTATGGATCAGCAATTCTATTTTCCATCATCGGGGGTTGAAGATCCATGAACAGAAGGGGATATGTGGACATGATATTTTGTATGTAAATGTATATTTAGATATCAATATGTAATTTTTGATAACGGAAGATTCATATCAAAATGGACCAGCAAAATGGGTGGAAATGATATGGTCGTATATATATATACTGTATATATATATATGTATCACACCCATATAATATGTTGTGTTATTCATACAAGGTCCGAAGAATGGTCTATAACGAAAGACCGAGACCTTGGTGAAGTGGTCCTGATATCCTGCCGCAGTTGAACTGGGTGAACTTGTTCGTTTTCATAGATATTTCTATGTGGGTAAAACAATGGTTTAATAAACCACCCAGTCGACCGGGAATGGTAAGTTTATACCACCGATAAAAAAATTGATGATTTTTCTGGAGGATGGTGCAAATGAGATTGTTTTACCCACATTAGTTAGATGATCTAGATGGGTGAAACTAAACCAACAAAGATAGCTGGGGTAAACCACCCTGTACAAAAAAACTCCACTTCAGAACACCATGGGATGTAACGTTGATGTCACTGTCCGAAAGGAAGCCAACACAGACGATGAAAAGCACGGCTTCACTAGTCATATTGCTGGATTTATATAAGGTGAGGTTCCCCAGTTATGTTTGTTGGTTTATAAACGCCATCAAATATATATAGTTACCCTCTGGTAAACGTTTACAAAAAACTATGGACAGATCTACCATTTTTTATGGGTAAATCGGTAAATCCACTATTTCTATGGCCATTTTCAATAGCTATTTTGACATAACCAGAGGGTATATCCCCCCAATCAACCCAAACCCTATCCAAGTTATGTGCGTCAACTTAGCTATCATAAGCCAGCTATACATCCCATGAACCCCTCATTTAAAAAGTGGATGTTCCCATGTGTTTCCCATGTTTTTCCTCTATTTTTCTAATATTTTTCTTGGTTATCCCATGATTTTCCAATGATTTCCCTAGGATTTTCCAATGATTTTTCCCATGATTTTCCTCTATTTTTCCCACATTTTTCCCACATGTTTCAGCTAGAAAATCCGTTGATCTCCCCATGATCTCCTGGTTTCCGAGGCTGGAACCAGTGCAGGAGGCTGCGGAGGAAGATGCTGAGACCAGGATCGGGGCATGATTTTTGCTGATTGAATGGCATGTTATTATAGGATTTATCATTATCATCATAGGGAGAATATAGGAATATTATCATTTATCATGGATTTAAGTGATTTATAGGAATATTATTGGGAATAAATAGGATTTAAATAGGAAGTAATATCCTATGGGGAATCATAATGGGAAAATGGGTTAAATGGCTAAATAGGAATGATTATTATAGGTATTATCAGTACAATAACATTATACAATTATCATGAGGTATTTTCATGTATTATAGGTATTAATTCTAATATCATTATCATTGTAGGTATTGAGAATGGTATTATCAGTAACCCTCTGGTAAACATTCACAGTTAGCTATTGAACATGTCCATTTACTGTTGATTTACCCATTAATAGCATGGTGATTTTCCATGGTTATGTAAACGTTTACCAGAGGGTAACTGATTTAATGGAATGTAATAGGTACCCACTGGTTATTTAACGTAGCCATGGAGAATGGCCCATCTGTAGATGTTTTTGATTATTTACCTATTAAACATGGTGATTCTCCATAGCTACGTTAAATACCCAGAGGGTAATATCATTATCATTATAGGGACAATATAGGAATATTATCATTATCATGATTTAACTAACTGATTTATAGGAATATTATCATTATAGGAATACGGAATATCCCATAGCTATGGAAATATATCCCATTTAATGGAATATATTATCATTATAGGTACATTATAGGGACATTATAGGGATATCATAGTTTTTTTTAAAATAGGGATTGAATGGGACACGAAATATATTATATCTCAGTTAAATATATTTATTATAGGATATAGGGATATATATATATCATATATCATATATAATCATTATAGGAATATAATAGGACTATCATTATTGAATATATGGTATATATATATATATGGGATTTAATTCTATGGTAGATCAAACTTATTGACTGTGGTTGGTAGATGCTATCTGTGGTAGTTTAACATGATGTAACATGATTTAACCACAGTTACTAACATGTTTATGGTAGATAACAGTTACTGTCGTTTCAACACCAACAAACATAACTGGGGGGCACCAGAAAAAAGTGGGATTACTGAGGCCTTATTCTTAACCTGGTGGATGAACATGGATGATTTTAAGCCAGCAACATTGGAGGATCAATTCGAGGATGCCGTGGGACTGGTCAGTTTAGAGGATGGTCATTTGGGGTTTCATCCCATTCAGAGTACCCTCTGGTAAACATACAAAAACTATGGAAAGATCCACCATTTTCAATGGGAATATCCACTATTTCGACTGGGTCATTTTCAATAGCAAACTGTTGACATAACCAGAGGGTACTTTTTCCCTACGACTTACACGTAGATGTCCGGCTTGGGATTATTTATTTCGATGATTTTTTGCGAACCTAAAAATGGTGGATCTTTCCATAGTTTTTTGTATGTTTACCAGAGGGAAACAACCAGGGGTTTTGTTGTTCACAGCATCCCAGTAGATCCCGTTCGCAACTAACTCGATGATTTTCCAAGAACGTTTCTTAACCGAAATGGAGGTTTATAGATGGTAAATTCAGCGGAGCATATATGGTTTCCCCACGATTTATAACTTACCATATAATCTTACTAAATATATATTGACCATTAAACACTTACCATATAATAAGTTTAAATTATTCAAAATGACAATTTTAATAGTGGCTTTTCCCACATTTTCCTATGAAAATCCACTATTTCACCATTGAACTCGATGTTTTTCCTGTTTCCAACGCTGTCCATGTTTTCCCCGGAAAAGGCGCTGCAAGTGCAAGGCCTTTGCGCCGGTGCCGGTGACCCGACGAAAAACCGAATTTCTGAAAAAAAAGGGAAAAATGTCCCAAGAACCTGATGATTTTCATTCAATGGATTGGTAGGTCCCAAAAATCTTCACCGGAAAGCATCGATTTTCATTAAAAAAATGGGGCTTTCCTGCAATTTTTCCCAAAAAAAACAATCCATTGATTTCACCCATTTTGTTCAAAGCTATTTTGGTTAGTGACATTTCTAACTTTGCCAATTCGTATCCCTAAGTTCCGATAAAATTGGCAGCCTAAAGGCTACATTACTGTATTCAATAGACAAACTTGACTAGTCATTCAACACAAGATTCCAAAAGGATAAAGAAGAAACACTACAAGCTACGTGGGTTTATAGGAACATGAGGTACTACAAAATCCTATGGATTGTCATCATTATCCCTGTTAAATCTCCATTTGGAGTATCAGTTTTGTTAAAACAAATAACAAGTACAATAGATATTAAACGAGGGTTCTATAAATTGCTAGTAAACAATACTATTTACAACCAGCGTTGTTAAACAATGTTGAACATATATATATATATATACATACACACACATGGTTATAACAACAAAATCTCTATGGTGATTTGAAAAACACATTTCTAAAACAGATGCCCGTGACTCAGGTTGCTCAAGAGCTCCTGGGCCTCCGGAGAGCCATGAGTCTCCTAGAGTCGGCTCGGGTCACAGATGTTTTACGAAAACCGGTGGCGAACTCGGTGGAGAACTGGTGATTTGTAGAGATCTAACTTGTGGTTCATTATTACCATAATATGGATATATATATATAGATTATATATACATGGATATGTAACAATGCTTTAACTATGGATATTATAATATGGTCTAATATGGTAATATGGTTTAATATGATAATGTTGCCATGGATATATAATGTGGTAATGGGAATTGAAGCATCTCTATTAATCATGGTTTATCAGAACTAGGAAAATTGTCGAACTATAGGCTAAAGGATGCTAAGGGTTTATCCAACCAACCATGTTTGATTACCAGAGGCTAATGGTCATTGAACCAGCTTTTTACTGGGATTGAACTATGAATAATATGGTGATATGATTGATCAATGATGGTTGGGTTTGAACACCGCTCAAGTGCAATTCGGATTTGACCAGCAAAAATTGAAACTTAAGCAACTGTTCAGCTGAAATATGGCTTTGATCAGCATACACGATCCTTTCGTTGAATTTTCCCTTTGTATTTTATCGAAACATGCGATGGTTTAACCAACCAATCAGCCAATATTTACCAACTCAACAAAGGTTTGACGCCACCATTTATAGCGATTTGAAGCCACTAACAAATGGGGATATGAAAAAACCATGAGAATTCTTGTTCATAGCCGATGAACCATAGTTATATTCATAGCCACCATAGCACTAAAGCCACCATTCATATCAGCTGTTTAAGCCACCGATTTGGGCCGAGGCGATGATTGCGTGGTCAAAGTATGTACCTGCCACTGGACGAAGGATATGAAGGATCCACAACGCGGTCATGGCGTCAAATTGAAAACGACAGGTCTGAAATTTGTTAATGTTAGTAGAGCAGTAACCAGCTATTTGTTGATAGTTTATATCTTTATGAAGGGAATGGTTTGCCATTGCTTTACCAACATTATAACCCATAGTATTTCTAGTATACTCCTCTAAAAACCAACACATAAAACAATTGAGAACATGTTGATTGATGAAATTTTGGGTCCATTTTCTTTTTCCATCCCGACTAAGGATTGACAATTGACTTCAACGCACTGTTTTGGGGATAGGTCAAAACCCAAAGGTGCCATATTTTTGGAGATGAACAAACATTTTTTTCCACCTATTTTGATGTTCACCAGAGGTACAGGGTTTTGACTCATAGGCCATACATTACCCTCTGGTAAACTAACATAGCTATGGAAAATCACCATTTTCAATGGGACAATCCACTATAAATGGCCATTTTCAATAGCTATGTTAAATTACCAGAGGGTACATTACATCACATCACATTACATTTACATTTGCATTACATACATAAACACATTACATACATACACACACACACATAACCGCCAAAAAGATAGGTGATAGGACACATGAACACATCACAGGTTGGGGATTGGATTTTACCAACTTCCTGACCTCCTAGGTGATCCTGTTGAAGCAAGTCATGGCAGCGGGAGTTGAAGCGAACATTGGAGACTGGGCGCAACGCCACGGGGACACACGCTGTGAGCCATGAAAATATCTGGTTGCTGGGTTGATATAGAGACTTATACTACATGATTTAATGTTAGTAAGGTTTGGGATTATGATATCCCATAAAAAAAACGTTGTCAACCAAGAAATGTATTTCATGAGATGGGTTAGGGGTGCTCTTAAGGCCTCACGTGGGCTTGTTCCAAGAAAATGTCGCAAAATATGGGGATATGGAAATGGGTCCAAACTGATAACATCCATTTACCAGCTACTTTTTGGGAGGAGATTAAGGTTTTGTCCCATAGCATTTTTGCCAATTTTATGGTGATAATATGGCATATATTTTATTGATATTGGTGGAGATAAAGCAACAAAATGACATTCTGGGGGTTTATCATGAAATATCATTAGGATATAACGGGATGTAGTGGGACGTAGTGGGATGTAATGGGATGTAATGGGATGTAATGGGATGTAATGGAATGTAATATGATACCATTTGGTTTCACCGTAACCTTTCCTATAAACCATCAATCATTGGGATATTCACTGGGATAATGAGAATTACTGGTTGGTGGTTTGGATCATTTTTTATTTTTCCATATATTGGGAATAATAATCCCAACTGACTTTCATATTTTTCAGAGGGGGTGAAACCACCAACCAGATTATTGTATGATTAATATGGTTGACCAGGAATAGTTGTGATCGGAAAAATCTGGGGATATGATGGGGATGTTTTCATTGAATAACCAGGAATTGATGATATACATATACTATAGGGTTTTATACATAACCAGGAATTGAATAACCAGGATATAGAGAAAGAGAGAGCCAACAGGATGATCCTGTTGGGCTGAAGCAGCATAAAATCTACCCTCTGGTGAACTAACAGTTCGCAATGGAAAATCACCATTCTTAATGGGAAAATCCACTATTTCTATAGCCATTTTCCATAGCTTTTTGTATGTTCACCAGGCCGGGTATCCATGTTCTAAATTGCTATCATGGGCCGAGGGGGAGTCCATTTCGCACGATTCATGTTATGAAATGTTCAGCGTCACGAGAGAAAATCCAAATCTGTGAGACATCCCAATTTGACAGAAAAAAAATCCCCACCTTTTCAAACTGTCCAGATTTCCAGCACAGATGGGGCCCAGACGTTTTTTTTTCGAGTTGTCTCAGGATGCATCCCATCCAAAGTCACCATCTTCTTCTGCGATATCCAGGCGGAACCATGGCTTTCAATGGGAACCTGGGCCTGGAAAGCCGTCCCAAAGCTGGTTAACTGATGCTTCAAGCATCAGAATTCCATCAGCATCGCCAACATTTTTCAATGATTTTTCCGCCAAAGTTTGGACCGTATCTGTCCAAAAATGGCCACTGACTGCTGCCGTGCAGGGTTTCAAAGACATCTGCAAGGGAAAGGACCCAACCGAAGTGCTTTCGCTGCCACTTTGGCTGTGAATCTTGATGGGGAGGAGGATTACAGACTCAGATTTTCACCTCCCCTGGAGGTTTCCGTTGAGTCATGGGGGTAGCCCCAAATCATCCAAGTCATTAGAACATGTTAGTATTGAACCCATGGTGACTTGGGGATCCACCATTTTTGCAATCTTCCACACACACACACATCATATATTTATAATATATATATATACACATTCCCATTTATCATGTTTATCCATGATTTTCCCATGATATTCCATTAAAACCTGCATATTTTTTTTGGGAGTAGCTGTTCAATCATGGAGCCGCGGATGAATCATAACTTTCACAGTCTCTGGATCGCCCCAGGGAAGGAACTTATTGAACCACAAGTCCCACTTTTTTAAGGACTTGATGAATAATTGGTGATGTAAAAAAATGATGAAATAACACATTTTGGTGACGTATTCATTTTGATTTTTAGGACTTTATAGAACAAAACATGTTGATGAAATAATGTTGGTGAAATGTTGGTCCCCCGACAAAAAGCACCAACATTTCACCAACAAACAAAATCGCAACATTTTGGTCCCAGCCTAGTCGCCCAGCCTCGTTTTCCACGAGGCTCGACGTGGTGTTGGAAGGTGTGAACCAAGCTCTGGAGCAAAACGGTGGGACGCTGCTGGAGTTCATTGGTGATGAGGCACCGAACTTTGGAGATGGGGATGGGGTTTCCATGGCAAATTTTGATGGTTTTTTTTCCACCAGACATGGAGATGTGGCACCCCACAACGACCATCACCGGCGACACAGATGGAAAGGGGGAAGATTTTGGAGACTTCAACGCCTGGAGGTCGCAAACAGCTGGTCCTAAAAGTTTCAAAATTCTTTGGCCATTGAATTAAGCTTGGATTAAGAAATTTAGGAAAATTTTTGGAAATGAGCTTGGCAATTGCTTGGCCACTTGAGAGATCAGATTAATGATGATACTGACCTGTAACAGGAAGTGCCGTTTGACATTGCCACAGGCCAGGTATTGTATGACGTGCCAGGGTCATCTGATCCTCTTGTGTTCGACTTGCACGTGATCCGTGAATATCTCAACAAGTCATGGCCCCTTACAAAGGCAGCTTGTGTCATTGCTTTCTGTCGCCCTGGTTCTTGAGAGTGGTCATGCCGTGTCTTGGAAATGAGCTTGGCAATTGCTTGGCCACTTGAGAGATCAGATTAATGATGATACTGACCTGTAACAGGAAGTGCCGTCTGACATTGCCACAGGCCAGGTATTGTATGACGTGCCAGGGTCATCTGATTCTCTTGTGTTCGACTTGCACGTGATCCGTGAAAATCTGAAAACGTCATGGCCCCTTACAAAGGCAGCTTGTGTCCTTGCTTTCTGTCGCCCTGGTTCTTGAGAGTGGTCATGCCATGTCTTGGAAATGAGCTTGGCAATTGCTTGGCCACTTGAGAGATCAGATTAATGATGATACTGACCTGTAACAGGAAGTGCCGTCTGACATTGCTACAGGCCAGGTATTGTATGACGTGCCAGGGTCATCTGATTCTCTTGTGTTCGACTTGCACGTGATCCGTGAAAATCTGAAAACGTCATGGCCCCTTACAAAGGCAGCTTGTGTCCTTGCTTTCTGTCGCCCTGGTTCTTGAGAGTGGTCATGCCGTGTCTTGGAAATGAGCTTGGCAATTGCTTGGC
>CAMXCT020002918.1:0-43890 GCA_947184155.2 Cladocopium goreaui
CAACTATCTTGCAACGTCACAACATCTTCTAAATGTGCCATCTTTGACAGGTTACAAGAGAAAATTCCGAGCATAGCGTCAAGACCGGCTCAAAAAGTGACTGAAAAAAGTTCAGAGCAGAGCATCAAGAGCGTGTCACAAGCTGCATGTGCCTGCGTCCGACAAGAGTTTCCCACCCCGTCCCCCCCACCCTCCTTCCCCCCACCCCAAAAATAATCACACGGTCGTGTGTCGACAATGTTGTGAAACGTTTCAAGCATCTTGCAACGTGCCAAGCATCTTGCAACGTGCCAACTATCTTGCAACGTCACAACATCTTCTAAGTGCGCCATCTCTGACAGGTTACAAGAGAAAATTCCGAGCATAGCGTCAAGACCGGCTCAAAAAGTGACTGAGAAAAGTTCAGAGCAGAGCATCAAGAGCGTGTCACAAGCTGCAGTGCTCGTCCGACAAGGTTTCCCACCGTCCCCCCCCCCACCAAAACCCTCCTTTCCCCCCACCCCAAAAATGAATCACACGGTCATTCGTCGACAATGTTGTGAAACGTTTCAAGCATCTTGCAACGTGCCAAGCATCTTGCAACGTGCCAACTATCTTGCAACGTCGCAACAGCTTCTAAATGTGCGATCTTTGACAAGTTTACAAGAGAAAATTCGGAGCATAGCGTCAAGACCGGTGCAAAAAGTGACTGGAAAAAGTTCAGAGCAGGGCATCAAGAGCGTGTCACAAGCTGCATGTGCCTGTGTCGGACAAAAGTTTCCCACCCCGTCCCCCCCACCCTCCTTCCCCCCCACCTTCCCCCCCACCTCAAAAATAGTCACACAGAAAAATTCGTCGACCATGTTGTGAAACGTTTCAAGCATCTTGCAACGTGCCAAGCATCTTGCAACCTGCCAACTATCTTGCAACGTCACAACATCTTCTAGATGCACCTCAAAAAGTGACTGGAAACAGTTCAGAGAGGAGCATCAAGAGCGTGTCACAAGCTGCATGTGCCTGTGTCGGACAAAAGTTTCCCACCCCCTCCCCACCTCCCCCCCCACCCCAAAAATAATCGCACGGTCATTCGTCGACAATGTAGTGAAACGTTTCAAGCACCTTGCAACCTGCCAGGCATCTTGCAACGTGCCAACTATCTTGCAACGTCACAACATCTTCTAAATGTGCGATCTTTGACAAGTTACGAGCGAAAATTCGGAGCATAGCGTCAAGACCGGCTCAAAAAGTGACTGGAAAAAGTTCAGAGCAGAGCTATGGATTCAGTCGCGACCTGGTTGGCTGACTCGCGACCTGGTTGGCTGACTCGCGACCTGGTTGGCTGACGCGCGACCTGGTTGGCTGACGCGCGACCTGGTTGGCTGACGCGCGACCTGGTTGGCTGACTCGCAACCTGGTTGGCTGACTCGCGCCTTCCTGGTTGGCTGACTCGCGCCTTCCTGGTTGGCTGACTCGCGCCTTCCTGTTGGCTGACTCGCACCTTCCTGTTGGCTGACTCGCGCCTTCCTGTTGGCTGACTCGCGCCTTCCTGTTGGCTGACTCAGGTTGGCTGACTCGCAGCCCTGTTGGCTGACACCGTCTTCGCCCCTGCGAAAATTGTCATTCCATATATATATATATAAACGTGTTCGATCAATTTCGATCTTTTAGTCCAATTCTACAATTAATGTCAATTAATTATATGTTCATGCATGCTCTTCATTGCAGCAAACAATTCATTCTAGAACTAATGGATTGGCATGCTATTTGTGTGCTCGCGCCAGTTATATAAGACATGACCCCTTGTCACTAGCCAAGCCTTTTCTCCATGAGCAATTCCTTCCAAGATGCCAGTATCATGCCTGCAGCCATGATTGGCTTTCTGCATGCAGTCTCTGCAAACCGCTAAGAATGCTTTTGCAATTTGGAAAATTCGGACATCTTGTTTGCATCTTTTTAAAACTTTCAGGAGCGTTTGACTGTGACCGGCGCCAAGCAAAACGTACTGGTTGGGGTCGGCCTGCCATTCATGGGAAGGAGACAAGAAATCCGCTACGGGGCTACGGGCACCAAAGACAACATATTCTTTTGCATGTGCGTTGCATTTGGCACCAGTACTCAAAATCTGTGGCATTGAAAGGCCTGCACTGACAAGCCCAAAAACTTGGAGTTGCGCAAACGCACGTCCTAGCAACAAAAAATAATGCGGTTAGGCTCATTTGGGCTCTGTCTATCTATACAGGTCTAGAGTCTAGGCCGTGTCGGAGTTAGCATATGTTTTCTTTACTCTGATTTGAAACCGTGGGGGGCATTGTAAATGCAAGATCGTATGAGCTAACATCATCACTTCCAGTGTGTCTTGCGACGAAATGATTCAGTGCAAAACCATGATCAATCGGTTGAAGTTTCTGATGCTTGTGGGGAAGTTTGTCCTCCACTTTCTTCAGCAAACTCTCCTGAAGATGACATGGCACGCGGAGTGGGCCAACTAAATACACTAAATTCCCACTCAACGCGACAATGTGATACCAAATGACATGTGGATCCATGATGATCCATGTGGGTGGGCTTATGTTGATTTGCATCTCCAGTTTTGGCCTGCTCTTTCTGCAGCCGTTCCTGGCGCCGAACAGCGCCAGCAGCATTCGAGATCATTCGATGTCAAAACATGACAAAATGTTTGAAAAGCCCGGAACGTAGCACATCTTTGCCCCACTTGGTGCCCATTTCATGCATCGCCTTCTCCCGCTCCAGCTCCTTCTCTCGCTTTCCCGCCTTGAACACTTCACAGCCCCTATCTACAAACATCTTAGCCTGTTGTCTTGAGTAAGAATTTGGCATAGTATAGTATAACAATATATAACATATATATATAATATGATGTTTGCAGACCATTTATTTGCATACATCATGTATAAATAGATATTTATTTGTATATGTGCAGTCAGTATTATGCAGTGATGTTCATTGTTCTGAGGCTGTAGCGGAAGTCAAAGTTGACCAACAGAGGAAAATCGCTTGAAGGTTTCTGAGGTGTTGCTCCATCTGGCAATGGCATGGAAACAAACGCAAATTCAGGTTTGCATGGCCAATCGCATGCTTTTTCACGCTATCATTTTTTGGTCGCTTGGTGATCATTACAAAATGACACAAATTCTGCAGAAAACAGAACATGTGCAAAATAAACAGGTTTATTTTGGCAAGTTTGCCTCAATCAAGCCCATGAGTTCAGGTTCGACACCCCATATGAAAACAGTTAGAGGTATGAAAGCGCCATGCGCATCGAATGGGTCAGGTGAAAAGTGGATCAATTCTTTCAATACATCTTCCTCGGCAGGTTTTGCATGGTTTCACAAGAAGAAGTTAAATATGGGGTTGGAACAAGACGGAGCTTTAGAAGGCAGTTATCTACAAACTTGGAGGAAAACAAAACCATGAAAAGTAATGACAAGTTTCCCATCCTTCAGGTATGACCATATACTTTGAACGGGCCAAGTAAACTGCCACAGACCACAAATCAGCCTCATGAAAGGGACGGGATCTCATTCATTCTGTTCTCACATTGGAATTGCAAGAAGCTACGCCCACAATCGTTTTTAAAACCTGCACATTGGAAAGGCACGATGATTCCCCCAGTGCTCGAAACCAAGCAGCTTCATCCCAAAGATCGCCTAACGGTAAGCAGAACTTTCTGAACAATTCCAGGTGTGAGATCCGTCGGAAACTCTGGGAGGCAGTTACGATCTGTGTTTCCGCGGTTTCGGGCCTCGATCTGGAGAAGCTGTGGGCAAAATGCGTGCAGGGACTTGTTGAATCAGAGCGCTGGCTCATATTGGACCACTGACGCTACCTATTGTACAGGGTATGTTGGCGCGGCGAAGAACATAATGTTGATTATTTTCATTTTCACATGATTTCCCAGGCAGGTGTCAATATTGATTTTCACGTGTTTCATGATTTTCACGCTTCCGGGTGTGAATTTCGTGTTTTCACATTCACAGCGTGGCTTTTCATGATTTTCACGCGGCTACAAGATGTGATTTTCACGTTTTTCACGCTTTTCACGCTTTTCACGGTCCAAGATGTGAATTTTCACTCTTTTTGATGCTTTTTTGTGATTTTCGTGCCTCCCAGTGCGAATGGTCACGCGTTCACGATCGCTGGTGTGGATTTTGGTGATTTTCACGCTTGCAGATGTTAATTTTCAGGTTTTTCGCGTTTTCACACTCCAGGGTGTGAAATTTCACGTTTTTCGTGATTTTCACGCTCCCTGGTGTGGAGTTTCGTGTTTTCACGTTTTCACAGGGCCAAATTCATTTTCGAGGCCAAATCCCTTTTTTAAGGCCAAATGACTCAAACGGCCTCCGGCCTTGTTTTTCGAGTCCAAATGCTCCCCAGGTATCTGTGCTGAGACCCCTGAGCTAGATGCATTTGTAAGATTCTCCACCATCAGTTCCACCATGTTCCACCATGACATCAACCTGGCCTTCTCATCGCGAGCTTTGGACGTCCATTCTCCTCCCATATCTCCCATTTGGCCATGGAGTTCTCCGTGGCCCGCTGGAACTTTGGCTCTGGATGTCCATCATCCTCCGGTTTGGCCAAGGAGTTCTCCAGTTCTCCACTGTGGCCCGCTGGAAGATCGTCAGCACGTCGGCCTCGTCCTCGGAATTCACCTTCTTCGGATATCTCAGGGTGGCTTCCAGGAAGACTTGCGCCTTGAAGCTCTCGGTTTGCCTCGGGATTTGCTGCGGATTTTGCACCACAAGACATTAGAATTAGCTTCAACCTTTGGGATCAGGCCACCTAGATCAAGATTGTTCTATGTAGGTTGCTGGAATCTGATTGTTGGATTTACTGTTGAGTTAGAAGATGTTAGAAGTATAGATATATCTAGATGTAGTTGAATGGGTTAACATAAACCAACAAGCATAAGTGGGAGGGGTCAAATTGTAGAAAAACGATGGAAAATTGAAGGTTGGCCCCCAACAAGAATTTGTTTTCAACCCGCAAAACTGATGTGTTTGACCCTAGAAACTAAATTAACGCACCCAATATCACCCAAGCAATTAAAATCACATTCAGTGGATTCCGAATTTGCTCAGTGAAAACAACATACAAAACACCAAAGCAAAGCTAGGGTGCTGATCGATGGCCATCAACTTATCCCAATTCACTCGGACCTCAAAGTAGTAGGTAGGTTTGCCCTGCTTGTTGGTTGGCGAGACTGCCATGGCTGCGCGGAAGGTGATTCTGCAGTTCTTCGGAAGGTGTTTTGTCGCCAGTAGCTGGAAGCTACTGTGGTATTTTTGGACACCGTACCGACTGTTCAAAAAAGATCAGACCCGAGCTGGATCATGCTCACTCAACATTTACACCCCCTACATCTAACATGGAAAGCCCCAACATGGTTTACTATCGGGTATGGCATGTGGCTCTTTTGGGGGTTCCATGTTCAACTTTGGGGCTGCGTTGGATGAGAAAGGCCAATGTTTCACACAGATTCTCTCCATACGCTTCTAAGTGCCCAGTGAAAGGCTGCAGGACCATGAGACTCCTCAACTTCCCCATCGGATGGTGGGAAATCCATGGACCTTAATATTTTTTGGGACCTAGCCATCCAGAATGCTACTGTGGATGAGATGAGATGTGTTGATGAAATTCACTCAGATGGTTTAAGTTCAGACTTGCAGGAATCCTTGGATCATCTACTGTACCATCCAAATATTTTTTGGCTCAATATGATCATGCTTAATAAGGGTTTAAGATGCCGTGGATTCTGTTCACCAATTCTGCTATTGTTGCCTTTGTCGAAGCAATTCAATACCCACCATATGGCCCGTTTAAAACACGTCATATTCATGTAAAAATTATTCCCCATCTGTGCGATGGTTAAATCCATGCAATCTCCCCATCAAGCTCTGTTGGTGAACAGATATAATCCCCGTTTGGTTTTCAGATATTTGATATTTGGCTCAATATTCTGATGGGCATTGTTTCTTATATAACAGTGTATTACAATGGAATTTTACCATCAATCCTTAAATTCCTTGGGACATAATGTTCAAAACCCTCCATGATTATGATTATCTGTTATGATTGATGGTTTAAATCCCAGTTATTAGTGAGATTATCATCTGTTATAATTGTTTAAGCCATTATCTGTTATGATCATCTGTTTTAATTAACAATGAGGATTGATATCGGTAAACCATCTATTTGTATGGGCTATGGCTTACCATGTCGAACTGTTAAATAACCAGAGGGTATATGTTATTGATTATTATAAAATCCTCATGATTATTTATGATGATGGCTGAAACCATCTGAACCCCCTGGTTTTTGGCGAAATCCCCATGGACTCTCGCCTGGAGATCATCTCTGAAAGATGTCTCCACCTTGGGCAATTGAAGGAGTATTCAAGCAGCAAATGCATGGGAAAACCATGGGAAATCCATGGGAAATCCATGACAAGCCGTGGAAAACCATGATGACATGGACATGTCACTATCGGAATTGGGTACAAATCCAGCTGTTCTAAACCATATATGGGGTACAAGATGGTACAAGTACCTTTCAGCAACCCAAATGGCTGGCCATCCTGTATAATATGCTCACCCATCCAATTTCCGAGGAGCAAAATTAGTTTGAACCATAGCAAAAGGCCAACTATCTATGCCAAGATGAAAAGGCCAAAAATGGATACATAATGATACAGAACAAACTGAACAAACCAATAAACTGATCATTTTGGGATGCAAACTGCAAACTGCAGGGCAGGGTCAAGTGACCACGGCCAATGCAACAGAAGAGTGACATCCCCAACTTGAGACGCCCACGCTGATCCCACCAATCCATCTCCCTCTCCGTGGCCCCCAGTTTGAGCCCAAAGATTGTAGGTGCGAAAAGATCTGTCACTGAAACCATGCTTCAGGGTCACATGACGCACAACTGACACCTCAGTGAAGATCCACAACCAGTACGGGATACAACCATGGAAATGGCAGGGAGTTTGTAGTCTGGGCAATCTGCACCTGCAAAATCTGAGGTGCACCTGGAGCGATCTGAATCAAACAAGTGGATTTGAGGATGTGGTGGTGAGTGGTACTTTGGCAACATAAAGCTGGTGGAGAGTCGGTGCCTTGGTCACACTCGGCTCAGCAATCTTTTCGCGCGACCACTCGCGCAAGAACATTGAAACGAACTGGGGAAACTATTTTCTCGGTGCCAGACCTGAACTAATCACATCCGCCCCCCTTGTCACTCATTGTCATCTGAACTCCTCAAAATGAACAAATCCAGCACTAAACCAGTGGTATACCAGTGCTTCTGCTGGGTGTTGATTTTTTTCGAGAAGGGATGGGTTTGGCAACCGCCTGAACTGAAACATATTTTCGTCTCGGCCATCATTTTGATGTGCGCCCAGGGGATTGCAGGATGGTCATACTTTTTCTGGTTCAACGCCTGAGCCGCAAACGCTGGAGTTCTTTCACTTGGTCATGGTTCAAGAGAACGACTCTGCAAATTGGATGGTTTGAGCAGCTACTTCACTTCGTGTGATTTCCACCTTAACAAAAACATGAACACAAATCATGAATAGATGCAAGTGCATATTAAATTCACGATAATGGCATTTATATATAGTGACGGACAATCACTTAGAACGTAAAAAAAATCCAAAAGTTTTTTTTGCACTTAGAACGTAGCACGAAATCAACACTTAGAACGTAGGCAAAATTTCGTCACTTAGAACGTAAAACCATCACTTAGAACGTAGGGAGGCCAATTCAACACTTAGAACGTAAAACCAACACTTGGAACGTGCTAAGTGATTGTCCGTCGCTATATAAACTATTTTTTCGATCTCAAAATCAATTAAATTTCCTTATATAGCGCAATTAAAAATATTGCCAAAAATTGGATTTCGAAGCGGACCCTAATAATAAATTTAGACCCTTAATAAGAAAGACTATTTTTTCGACTTCAAAATAAATTAAATTTCCTTATATAACGCAATTAAAATATTGCCAAAAATTGGATTTCGAAGCGAATCCTAATAATAATTTTAAACCCTTAATAAAAAGACTAGTTTTTTCGCTTTCGAAATCAATTGAATTTCCTTTTGTAACGCAATTAAAATATTGCAGAAAATTGGAATTCGAAGTGGAATCGAAATTATGTCTATGTTTCCTATACGGAATTAGCTGCTGAATCCAACACTTAGAACGTCAGAACCCCCAAAAAGCACCAAAAGGTAGAGTGTTCCAGAGATAAAAGATCGCCAATGTCAAATCATATGGGAGGGAAAAGCCAAATGGTACGAAATTATGTCTGTGTTTCCTACGGAATTAGCTGCTGAATCCAACACTTAGAACGTCAGAACCCCCAAAAAACACCAAAACGTATAGTGTTCCAGAGATAAAAGATCGCCAATATTTGCAAATCATATGGGAGGGAAAAGCCAAATGGTACGAAATTATGTCTATGTTTCCTACGGAATTAGCTGCTGAATCCAACACTTAGAACGTCAGAACCCCCAAAAAGCACCAAAATGCATAGTGTTCAAGAGATAAAGAACGCCAATATTTGCAAAACATATGGGACAGAAAAGCCAAATGGTACGAAATTATGTCTATGTTTCCTACGGAATTAGCTGCTGAATCCAACACTTAGAACGACAGAACCCCCAAAAAGCACCAAAAGGATCCAAAAGGTATAGTGTTCCAGAGATAAAAGATCGCCAATATTTGCAAATCATATGCAAGGGAAAAGCCAAATGGTACGAAATTATGTCTATGTTTCCTACGGAATTAGCTGCTGAATCCAACACTTAGAACGTCAGAACCCCCAAAAAGCACCAAAAGGATCCAAAAGGTATAGTGTTCCAGAGATAAAAGATCGCCAATATTTGCAAATCATATGGGACAGAGAAGCTAAATGGTACGAAATTATGTCTATGTTTCCTACGGAATTAGCTGCTGAATCCAACACTTAGAACGACAGAACCCCCAAAAAACACCAAAAGGTATAGTGTTCCAGAGATAAAAGATCGCCAATATTTGCAAATCATATGCAAGGGAAAAGCCAAATGGAACGAAATTATGTCTATGTTTCCTCGGAATTAGCTGCTGAATCCAACACTTAGAACGTCAGAACCCCCAAAAAGCACCAAAAGGCATAGTGTTCCAGAAGTAAAGACCGCCAAGATTGGCAAATCATATGGGAGGGAAAAGCCAAATGGTACGAAATTATGTCTATGTTTCCTACGGAATTAGCTGCTGAATCCAACATTTAGAACGTCAGAACCCCCAAAAAGCACCAAAAGGTATGGTGTTCCAGAGATAAAAAATTGCCAATATTTGCACATCATATGGGAGGGAAAAGCCAAATGGTACGAAATTATGTCTATGTTTCTTACGGCTTAGAATGTCAGACCCCCAAAAAAGCATCAAAAGGTATAGTGTTCCAGAGATAAAAGATCGCCAATATTTGCAAATCATATAGGAGGGAAAAGCCAAATGGAACGAATTTTTGTCTATGTTTCCTACGGAAATAGCTGCTGAATCCAACACTTAGAACGTCAGAACCCCCAAAACGCACCAAAATGCATAGTGTTCCAGAGATAAAGAACGCCAATATTTGCAAAACATATGGGACAGAAAAGCCAAATGGTACGAAATTATGTCTATGTTTCCTACGGAATTAGCTGCTGAATCCAACATTTAGAACGTCAGAACCCCCAAAAAGCACCAAAAGGATCCAAAAGGTATAGTGTTCCAGAGATAAAAGATCGCCAATATTTGCAATCATATGGGAGGGAAAAGCCAAATGGTACGAAATTATGTCTATGTTTCCTACGGAATTAGCTGCTGAATCCAACACTTAGAACGTCAGAACCCCCAAAAAGCACCAAAAGGAAAAAGGTGTTCCAGAGATAAAAGATCGCCAATGTCAAATCATATAGGAGGGAAAAGCTAAATGGTACGAAATTATGTCTATGTTTCCTACGGAATTAGCTGCTGAATCCAACCTTAGAACGTCAGAACCAATTGTGTTCCAGAGATAAAAGATCGCCATATTTGCAAATCATATGGAGGGAAAAGCCAAATGGTACGAAATTATGTCTATGTTTCCTACGGAATTAGCTGCTGAATCCAACACTTAGAACGTCAGAACCCCCAAAAAGCACCAAAAGGATCCAAAAGGTATAGTGTTCCAGAGATAAAAGATCGCCAATATTTGCAAATCATATGGGAGGGAAAAGCCAAATGGTACGAAATTATGTCTATGTTTCCTACGGAATTAGCTGCTGAATCCAACACTTAGAACGTCAGAACCCCAAAAAGCACCAAAAGGTATAGTGTTTCAGAGATAAAAGATCGCCAATGTTTGCAAATCATATGGGAGGGAAAAGCCAAATGGTACGAAATTATGTCTATGTTTCCTACGGCATTAGCTGCTGAATCCAACACTTAGAACGACAGAACCCCCAAAAAGCACCAAAAGGATATAAAAGGTATAGTGTTCCAGAGATAAAAGATCGCCAATGTTTGCAAATCATATAGGAGGGAAAAGCCAAATGGTACGAAATTATGTCTATGTTTCCTACGGAATTAGCTGCTGAATCCAACACTTAGAACGTCAGAACCCCCAAAAAGCACCAAAAGGTATAGTGTTCCAGAGATAAAAGATCGCCAATATTTGCAAATCATATGGGAGGGAAAAGCCAAATGGTACGAAATTATGTCTATGTTTCCTACGGAATTAGCTGCTGAATCCAACACTTAGACTTAGAACGTCAGAACCCCCAAAAAGCACCAAAAGGATCCAGTGTTCCAGAGATAAAGAACGCGAATATTTGCAAATCATATGCGAGGGAAAAGCCAAATGGTACGAAATTATGTCTATGTTTCCTACGGAATTAGCTGTTGAATCCAACACTTAGAACGTCAGAACCCCCAAAAAGCACCAAAAGGATCCAAAAGGTATAGTGTTCCAGAGATAAAAGATCGCCAATATTTGCAAATCATATAGGAGAGGAAAAGCTAAATGGTACGAAATTATGTCTATGTTTCCTACGGAATTAGCTGCTGAATCCAACACTTAGAACGACAGAACCCCCAAAAAGCACCAAAAGGATCCAAAAGGTATAGTGTTCCAGAGATAAAAGATCGCCAATGTTTGCAAATCATATAGGAGGGAAAAGCCAAATGGTACGAAATTAATCGAAATTATGTCTATGTTTCCTACGGCATTAGCTGCTGAATCCAACACTTGGAACATCAGAACTCAGAACCCCCAAAAAGCACCAAAGGGTATACTGTTCCAGAGATAAAAGATCGCCAATATTTGCAAATCATACGGGAGGGAAAAGCCAAATGGTACGAAATTATGTCTGTGCTTCCTACGGAATTAGCTGCTGGATCCAACACTTAGAGATAAAAGATTTCACAAGCCTTTCCACTATCATCATTGACCTAGACACGTTCTAAGTGTTAAATTCCCCGGTACGTTCTAAGTGATGAATCTTGATATTTGAACGTTCTAAGTGGGGTACTTAGAACGTAGACGAATAATCACTTAGAACGTCCAAAAAGCGTGAAATATTCAGAAAAAAATCCAAAATACGTTCTAAGTGATTGTCCGTCACTATATATATATATATGTTGATATATACACTTTCACGGAACCAAAAATAAAGAAACAAAACATATCATGAAATCTAACATGTTTTCTGACAACATGTTTTGACATGCATTCAGACATTTATACCGACAACAATCCCCACGTGCATTCTGATGCGTATACTGACACAAACTCTGACATAAATTCCGATATGTCTTCTGACATATGCTGACATGTGTCTTGACATATATATCCTGAAAAACATCCTGGCATGTACCTGGCATAAAATCATCACATGATTTCCGCCATATACAATATGTTGACATTTATGCTCCCAAATACTCTGCCATAAAGTCACATATATTTTTTTCTGGTCTGGTATATGATATTTACTGCATTCTGACATTTATCCTGACATGCTCTGACATGACTTTTGACGTGCTGTCTGGCATCGCTGTAGAGAGGAGGCCAATGGGGCACGCAACGTCTGCGAGCTTGCTATGAGGGGAGGAGAAACGAAGAGGAGGACGAAGAGAAGGATGAGTATAGCAAGGTAGGGAACAGAAAAGGAAATCAACCATGGGTATCAACAATCCAAAGTCACACAAAATTAGGACTGGGTCGTTTGGCACAACATTCCCAAGATGCAAATAAATCGCCACAAGGCTACCCCCTGGTTTGCCCCTCAGGGCCCAGCGGTGCACCGAAGACGCCTACCAAATGTCATGAGATGACCGGGGTAGGGACCGGACACCACAGGTTTTGCTCAATGTTCATCGTCATCCAAGATTGCATCTAAGGGAAGCTTGCACCAAACCCATTGAACTATAATGATAAAAACACTGGAATCTTAATTAAGCATCTTCCCACATATAATTAGATAATTAGATCAACCCATGTTGTAAACAACACATGTTTTAGTTTGAATCCAGATAACTACCCCAAACTCATGGATCATCAGGGATCTAGTGGACCACGCATTTGACTCAAAGCAACACGAACTCCACTCAAATTCCGGGTTGTTCCCACTTCCTCAGGATCCCATATCCGTTTTAGAACAGCTACCAGCAGCTGCAAGCAAACCACAACCACAGCTGTGTTTGAAAATCATTCGCTAACATCATATCATGGTTTCACAACGGGCGCTTAATGCAGGCCCAAAAACCAACAAACATTGAGAGAAAGAAAATTGCCCAACTAATTCCCGCTAAGCTGGGCCGAGGTAAACACGGTGTTTCCGCGGGAAAAAACAGGATTGTTCAGTTTCTCTGCGATGGCTTCTGGACCTTCCTTCGGACGTGGCCCGAAGGCGCGTGAGTGGGTTTGCGCGTTGCATTGATGAGTCAAACCACCGCTGGTTTCGGGATGCCATTTCCGAAAACCAACATTCACGAGACCCTCCAGATCACCAGTTGACCAATGTTTCTGAATCTACGATCTGGCCTTTGAGGAAGTGGCTGGCGCTTCGCGTGCTCTCTCCTGGCACTGCAAAATCTGTATATAACATTAGATAACATAATATGGGAATCATGAATTTTGGATGAGTCCGGACCTAGCAATAAAATGATTCAGGGCAATGGCGTAAATTGAACCATTATAATATGATTACTTCTTAAAGTTTTTTTCAAGAACCACATTGGTCCGGTCCCTTGTTGTATTGAATCGGTTCTATCCGCGCTGAAGCTGTTGGTTTGTGGAACTCCGTCCATCATGTTTTTCCCAACCCGGAAACTCGCATGGCCCCGATCTACAATATCCATTGGTGGTGCGAAACCAGCACACCTCACCTCGTTTTGGCAATCTATGGTGCTCTGCAGATATTTGACTCGCTGTCGTGCTGCATGCAATTCTCTCTCAAGCCTCGCGGTGAAACAGGCATGTTTTCCTAAACTGTCTGGCCTGAAGGCATGCACAGCATGGGAGACCGCTGAAAATCTTCCGTGGAATTAAAGCCGCCTGTCGTGGGGTACCATTTGCTGCTACAAAAATTGTCATTACCCAGTAAGCCAACTAGCGCTCTAAATAAAATGAAGTTGTGAGGCAAACAAACTGCCCGAAACCTCTGAAAAGTTGACTTTCCAACCAACTTCAGATGTGCCGCTGGCTGGCACATCAAGCCTACAGAAACATGTCAATGGATTAAGGGCGTTCCGAACCTCGAATAATGTTTGATTCCCTACATCTTACCCAATTCCTGTGAAAGATTTGTTGGAGCTAGGGTTTTGCCTTTTAATTCATGCTCTCTCCAGGCTGCTATCATCAATTAATTATCAAAAGAAGATGGAAGCGAATGACTCTACTTTGGTGCGATGATTGCTTACCATCCATTCTGGTAGACACAGATGTGGCGCAGGGTTTCTTTGCTCGAGAGGGCAAAGTGGGGCCGTGCGTACACCAATTCGGCGCTCAAATATATAGCCCCGGCCGATGACCCTTCCTGTTGTGGAAAACAGATCCGGCTGCTCGTAGCAGCTTCGAAGTCACAGTTGAGACAAGACAGCCCTGGCATTTCCGGTTTGACGCAATTTAAGCCGATCACAACGGTTGCCAGTGTAACCCTTCAAGCCTAGGTTGCTTCGTTTGGATCTGCTTGATGCCTTTTCAAACAAGTGAGCTAGCGTACTTGCTCACCACACGGTACGGAGGAGACTGGTACAATTTGGTTTCCAAATTTGGGCTTGTTCTGCTTCTTAGTGCTGTGTGGGCTGATCCGCTTAATGAAGTTTTCTCGCAGTTCCTCGGGCTGCCCTTCCATATCAATCAGCCACCATGTGTGTACCATGAAACGTGGGAGATCTTAAAAAAGAAGATTTGGCTTGATGCAGGTTGTGTTTTGACAAAGAAACGGGGACATGGCAATCTCATTCTCCTTTGCAATCGGTCTTTAGTTGCTGCACTCACCTATTTGATTCCCCCTGATCATAAATGGCGGAGACTAGACCGTGTTTTGGAAGAACTAGTTGCCACTTTGTTCATTGTAAAATCCTTGGTGTGGCTGCAGATTTCGTCCCATTGTGCTGTTGCAAGAAAAGTCCTTGCTTTGCTTGATCTTGAATACCAGGCGGCCATTTTGTTTGGGCATTTGAAGCACGTGCAGAAGCTCGTTGCCTGGGCCACAAACTGTGTGACTCAGGGGAGTACGCCCGATGCTTTTGGCATGTATGCTTGGTTTGGTCGTGGGTTTCAATACCTTGGCATTGCTAGGTTTTCACGCATGTCCCGTCCGCAAGTTTCTGGCATGGTCTGTCGCTTGTTTGAGCACCTCACTTTAGGAGCTAGACCCCAGTGTACACATGGGTGCATCCACAGGTACCGTCTTGCACAACGTATCCCACTTGTGTCCATGATGTGGTTACCGGTCCGATCTGGGCCAGAATGCGAAATCCGGGCACGTGAGTCTATTGCCATTAAGGCGTATCGGCCCAATGGTAATTTCTCGCGCAGACCTGCAAATTTTCCAGCACGGCAAACAAAGAAACGCCGGATGAGACCGCCACAGTGGCGACGCCGGCCAAAAAATTTACCATGTCTTGATCTGACCTGGTCCTGCCATGTTGGTGCAATGCGTTTAGATCGGGAACTTTGTAAGGAACTCAAACTTAGGAACCTCGCACTGCGGCCCCCAAATCCTGACCCATTGCTTGTTGGAGCTTGGTCGCAGAGCTTTTCAGTGGCGTACCGGAAGTTGCAGCGGCAATTGTTCCTCGCCAGTGGCTTCTGTGGTCCTGTGAACATTTATTCCCCTCAGGCTGGCCGTCTCATGGTTCTGTGGATAGGGACACGCGGCTCATGTGTCGCTTGGAATCGCTTGCGGGCGGCATGGAAGTGTGATTTCCTTGGTGTTGAGCTTGAAAAACTTGGGGGACTTGTGCAAACAGCTGGCAGACGCAGACAGGTCCTGCGCCGTGCTTCGCAATGCATGAAGTTTGAAGGTCTTCCCTCCAAGAAATTGCTAGTTGTGACTGTGCCGGAACCTTGTCTTGTCGGTCCTTGCAAATCGCTGGTCGCTACCTTAGCCCGGTCATCGCCAAGATGGCCGCCGCATGTGGTGACATGGGTCCTGAAAAAGACACGAGTCCTTGTTGGGAAATGTCCTACCATCAAGGATTTGTTGTCACACGGCCGGGCTGCCAGATGTTTTTGTTTGCAAAGTATTGCAAAGTGCCTTGTCGTTTGATTCTGCATCACTGTCGCATGCCATCCAAGGAAATGGTATGCAGAAAGTTGACAGAAACATGAAAGCCAAAAAGCGACTTTCCCTAGAAGAGAAAACCAAAGTTGTTGACCTTGCTGTCAAGACATGGTACCAGCAAGCGCGTTTGCCAAAAGGGTGCCATCAAGCATCCCAGGCAGGTCTCACTTCTTGTGTCTCCAGTCATGTTGCCGTTCAGTCCTCCTTGGCGCGGAATAGACTTACCAAAGCACAATATGATAGTTTTGCGGGTGAGTTGTTATCCGGGACAACCATAGTTCGCGTCCCTGATGACAAAGACAAGGCACGCATGTGGAAAGTTGACTTGACATGTTACCATGCACTTTTGCTGTGTTACACCGTGTGCTCTGCAACCTGGACTTTGTCCAGCTTGATGCCACATGATGCAACCTTGCATATCCAACTTGTACTTCGCACTTTGGTCCCCTCTTGTCTGCATGATTGGCTTGGTGTTGGCTTGCCATGTGCTTGGGTGCCATACATGTACGTCACAATCAAAAGTAAATGCTACAGCACTGGGGCACGATTGTGGACCAGAATAGGGCATAGCTGTTGTCGCAAAATTGTCGCGTATTGCAAGTGGCCGTTTCGGCAACGATGGAGACTAGTTAGTCGTGCATGTGATGTCATTCTCAGGAAATGGGGTCATGGTTTCGAAGTTTCAAGCTTGAAGCATGCCACCTCAGGCTTGTTAGAAGATTGCCGTAACCTTGAGTACATTGATTTTGGTTTGCAGTGCTGCAAATGTGGGTGTGTTACGCCTTTGCTCACCGGTGTCGTTGCAGACGCGGGCCAGTTCTTTGAAGTTGTGCAGCCTTCAACAGCAGTTGATTGCATGGCTAACATATTCCATGATGTTGCGCGCAAGTCTCAGACCACTTCAGTGACTATCCTCCGCCGAAAGAAAGTTCAAGGGTACCTAGGAGGTAATCCAGCCATTACTTCTCCTAAACTGGTTTGTTTCCTTTTCCGTGATCTATTGTTTTGCTTTGCGGCTTGCATGTACATCCCTTTTTGCAGCCTTGGGAGCACCATCATCCGCATGAGCGGGTTGCCAATAGGAGGTTTACTTTCCAGAATTGCTGCCAGTGCAGTCTTAGCATGGGAAGAGCACATGTGGGTCCAGCAGTGGCCCTTCAACTTTGGACTGTCTTGTTCTGCTCCCTGTTGGCACCAAGCCGTCGTTGCCCGGCGTTACATTGATGATGTTGTCATAATTTCCAAACTGCTTTGTTTCAGTTGTTTGGTTGACATGACGCATGCCATGTACACTGTCAAATTTGATGCAGCCCCACAATCCCGCAAGTTGCATTGGCTTGATGTTGTTCTTGACCTTGACTGCCTTGTACTTGATATCAAACAAAGCTTGTTCGATTTCCCACCCCCATGGGCCCGGCACAGGCAAATAGGTTTAAAAACCAGGGAGAAAGAGCATGACCTTGGCCTTTTCTTGGTGGCCCTTGCTAGGCAACATTTTGGCCGCCAACGTTTAAGACGCATAATCTTTGGTATGTGGAAGGATAGTTTTGCAGAAGAGCTCCGGTTTTGCAGAGCGTTTGTGTATTCACCTGCTTTCAAAAGCCTTTGTCACGAGGTCCTTTAAGCCCAGAACAAAGTAGGTCCGTGCTGCCGTCTAGCTTGCCGGCCCAGTGTAGTCAGCGTGTCTGCCATGGCTGGCCTCCGGCTGCTCTTAGCGTTTCTTTCCGCAATGTCCAGTGCAGAATCGATGGGCTGGGGCCAACAGAAGGGAAGAAGCTGGGGCTGGTCAGCGTCTCAGTGGAGGCCATCCCACAACACCCAGCCAGCCCAAGTGATTCGCATTGAGGTCGACAGAGGTGAGAGCTCCCAGAAGCAGGAGAGGCAAAGGGAACACAGCCGCAGGCACCAAAATAGCTCATATGGGCGCAAGAGGTAATATTCTTGGTCTTCTTCAGATTCCTCATCATCCCATTCACGGCGCAGACACAGCAAGAAGAAAGAAAAGAAATCCCGGCGCGGGAAGTCTGACCGCGAAAACCGACTCGAAAAGGAACTGCAGATGCTCCAGGCAGAGAAGGCAGCCAGGGAAGCTACAGCTGAAAAGGACAAACTGATGAAGCAAAGTGGGCGCCGTACAGCAAGACCTGCTGGCACAGCTCAGCAAGTTTCCAGGAGCCATCAGAGCACAACCTGACCACAAGCCCGGGCCTCCAAAGAACCAGGACCAAGGTCAGAACCAAGTGAAGGACCAGCCATTGACGCCAGCAGAAAAGATGGCCATTTTCCACGCGCTTGGGTCCTATGAAGGTGTGAAAGAGTGCAGTCAGTGGTCCGAGTTTGAAAGCCGCCTTGCCAAGGAAGGCTGAAAGTGTTGTTTCGCCACGTTCACCGAAGAGGGAATCTCCCTAGGTCTACAGCCACCATTGTGCCCAAGATCCTGGCCGGATTGAAAGCATCGCTGGAAGAATTCGCTCAGCCATGAAGGCCGCTTGCCAGTGTAGAGACTTGCGGAATAGATAGCTGGTACCGGGTGCCTCCTCACTTTCTTGTGGTTGGTCTGTGTTTGTGTTTTTGTTGCTTTTTGTTTGGTTTTGCTTTGGGTTCACTGGGGGCATTCGGTAAAAAAACATATGGTTTGGCAGTCTGGGATGTCGCATGGGCGATCAAAACCTTAAGCTGGGACTACCCAGCCACCACGCGGCTGCTTCATTTCCTCACAGGCACAGATATTTCTGGTGCCGCCCGGAATGTTTGCTTTGTTTTGGGTGGGTGTTTGATTCCCTACATCTTACCCAATTCCTGTGAAAGATTTGTTGGAGCTAGGGTTTTGCCTTTTAATTCATGCTCTCTCCAGGCTGCTATCATCAATTAATTATCAAAAGAAGATGGAAGCGAATGACTCTACCTTGGTGCGATGATTGCTTACCATCCATTCTGGTAGACACAGATGTGGCGCAGGGTTTCTTTGCTCGAGAGGGCAAAGTGGGGCCGTGCGTACACCAATTCGGCGCTCAAATAGCTAGCCCCGGCCGATGACCCTTCCTGTTGTGGAAAACAGATCCGGCTGCTCGTAGCAGCTTCGAAGTCACAGTTGACCAGCTCCAGCTTGCTCCAGCCAAAATCATCCAAAACCCTCTTTCGCATTTTGCAGTAGAGGAGAAAGTTTACGTTCCTTTAGTGATCAAAGGAGCTCAAAACTATTATATTGGGGCTGTGAGTTCTCATTTTTTATGTCGTAGATGTGCCCTGTCTTGTCAACCTTTTTTCTGTCCGGTTTGTCTTGGTTTGGCGATTGGCGTTGCTTGCACAATGCAAAGCACAGGGGTGTTGGGGTATCTCTTGAATATGTTTTCGGTCTATTTCTGGCTCTTTGGTTTTCTAGCGTGTTCCATTTTTTTCCAGTTTATTTGTTTCAGCGATGTCTTTGCGTATTTAGGCGTATTTGTCACAGCACCCCACAGGTCCCTCAACAGCAAACTTGGGATGCCCAGCCAACACTCTACAAAATGGTTACCCAAGGGAAACTGAATTCAAGATCCTGTGGCTACCTCCCAGCATCTCCAAGCATCTGATGGATACTGATGGCATGTGTCTATTCTATCCAACAAACATCAGAGAACTAAACGTTGGGATTTGGACCCATTTGCATCAGCTGTGGTTGCCGGGTAAGCCATGTGCCTGGAGATCTTTTCTGCGTCCGTCTCCACCTGTGACGGCCACCTGTGACGGCACCAAAAAAACAACCAACAACTTGATGCGAAATCTTAGTGCATCGCTGCCCAAACAATCAGAGGCATCCTGTCGTTTTGGATTCTTTTTGCTTTGCGCAGCTGCAGTTGATCCTGCAATCTGTTTGGGATTTTGCTAGCTATGCGTCTTGAGAATGCAAACTGCGACTTTGCACAACCAAACGGCGATGCAATTATCACTGGACCCCGCATGGGCCAACGATCTCGCAAAAACGGTTTACCTTCAGCCTTCGGCCCACAATGACTAAGCTGGTATTTCTGGCAGCAGCGGGAACAGGTAACAATTGGAAGGCCGAGCTTCGTCATTGAATGCTACTGGGACACCTCGCGCTAAGCTAGAACAATAACAATATACACCAAGTGTATGCAAGTGTGAAATTGAAACTAAAAAGTCTTGGCATTTTTTTTTTTTTGTCTCACAACAAATAATAGGCTTCCCTAAGAACTATTTCGGCCAACTTGTTTGCCACTTTGCTTGTCCTTTTTTGCGCAACTTCATCAAAGTTGCTGTCTGAAATAATGTGCTTGTCTTGGCCTACACCGGATGCACCGCTGGACACTAGTTCAAACATTCAATGGATACATGCACGAAAACGACGTCATGTTCAGGGAAAAAAGTGAAGGCGGGAAAAAACATGTAAAAACGCCATCCTGGTTGTCTCTGCCTGATCAAGGGTAAAAACACCGATCAACCCTGACTTGAAACCTCTGAGCCAACTGCAAAACAACCAAGACGCTGCTGGAACGCCAATGCCGCCGCATGCATCAAAAGATGTTGCACTACGGATAAATTTGGCTTTATTTTCGCGTTTCGAGAGTTTCGAGAACGGGACAACGGGACGGTCAGTACCGAACCCATCCTCAGAGTTTCTAGGTACCTGCAGCGACACTCTCCAACCCAGGCCTTGTCTGAATGATATCGCGTTGGTGTGAGCGGCTCAGCAGATCTGCAAGGGCACAACTCAATCCCCCCTTCACTTTCCCCAGTCTTCAGGATCCTGCTTGGATATCACAAGTTGGGTGTTTTGATGTCGTTTGACTGTCTCTCAGCCTTTCCAGCATCTCATGGCAGCCATGGTACCTCGACTGCAGGAGCTCCACCACTTCGTCAAGGCCGTCCAGCAGTTCTTTGGCTCCCATGGCCGTGATGTCGTGCAGCTTCGAACCTGCAACCTGTACCAAGGCATGACCAGCCCAGTGTCGGTGAGATACCAGTTTCTTGCCAAGTCTTATGTGAAATTTACTTGTGTTGTAATGTTGTAATTATATATTGATGACATTGATGTGAGATACCATGGTTTTACCCCAGTGAACTCTGGTGAAGATCACAGCATCTCATAGCATACTGCGGACTAGATGGACTAGGGCGGTGCAGTTGGCATGGTAACGGAGACCCTGAGCTGCAGGAGCTGCCTGATGGTTGATGACCGCTATGCTGTCAATCCGCTTGGGCAACAAAGATCCCTGGCGCTTTCGCACATGCGAAACAAGCGCGGATCATGGGCAAATAAGATCAAATGCTGGCTTCACAAAGACTTGCCAATATAGAAACTGCACCTAATCATACCCAAGCAACAGCTGCACCTGGCAAATATTTGTTGGATAAGGAGTGGGAACAAAGTAGATGTCTTCAAGACCACGGTCAAGCAGAAGAGGATGCACCGCCTGTTGGCCACACCGTGGCTAGCAAGGCAACAAGGTGGTAAGTGCCAAGGTAGTAACCTAGTAGCTGTTCTTGTGTCCATAGAAAAATCACATAAAAATACCTTCGACACAAACCGAATCTTTGATCATCTTTGCACATCGCTTCTTGCGCGTCATCCTTTGGGGCAGTGTCTTGTTTCTTCCTGTTTACCTTCATCTTGTCCCCTGAAAGGCCTTTTCAGGGAAATTCAGGTCTGCCATCAGCACGGTTGGGAGCTTTTCTCCCTTCACGATCTCGGCAAGGCAATCCGCAAATTCTCTTCGGGCACGCCCAAAAGGAGCGCCAGGCACATGCCTAGGCGACTGTCGGTTGGCTCAGCTGGGGCTCTCACTAAACATGACATTGGATTTCCAAGGATTCAAAAACCAAATGATATCAAAATTTCCTATCATTTCCAATGATGAGCGTGATGAACTCATTGGAAATCTGTACACCCCAGGCACGTCGTCACCACACGCAAAGACTCTGTCTCAAGCTGGAAATGGACTTCTGTCACCACCTGACAGATTCCGAGAGGACGATGAAGCGGGTCCATCAAGGATGGTATGGGAGTTGGCTGCAATGCGGAGTCAACACGTCCGGCAAAATCCCAAAATGATTTTTCTGGAGAAAAGATGGCATAGAAGCCAAACAAACAGTCATGAAACATGAATTTCAACCACCAAAAAAACCGCAGCTTTGAATCTGCGCCTTCTTGGAGTTCTCTGAGAAGGGGGGATGATGGTGAACATACATCACCCTGAGCTTGGAATCGAAGACAATCACCTGCAACCAAGCTGGGACACAAACAACGCGAGCCAATTGAGATAAACCCACCGGCGTCTTACAATACCCAAAGCGACCAGGACTATAGTGCACAGAGCACGGTAGCACAACATATATGTATGAAATTGTACAATTAGTACAGGTTGAGTAATTATATATTGGGGATGCCCAACGGGCATCTTAGAAAGTGCGCGACTTTGTGCATCTAAAGAGACTCACCATGACTTGCCTCCTGGTTCTTGTCCTGCTCATCCCCACTGCAGAGCATCTTAAATTGAAGGCTCTCACCCAGAGCTGTCTTCAGCTCTGCAATTAGCTCCGGCCAGCACTCTTGCAAACATAAAATGTGGATATGTGTCTTCAGCAACATCTCCTGGATCTTTTCAATGATCACGTTTTCTCTTGTTTCCGCTTCATGCAACGTTGTTATCTGCGAACCTTTGAGTCCTTGCGTATCTGCATCGATGTACTTGTAGTAGTTCCTATTCAGCACATTCCATGAAGCGACATTGAGGGGGTGCTCGGCAAATGTGAGTTTGGCTGCAATCGGCGGATGGTCAGAGGGAAACTGCCAGAGCTCACCAAGCCGTTTTGCCACCGAGAATTCGAAAGATCCTAATTTGCTGATGACCACCGGCTCCACGCAACTTTCCAACAAGAGCTGAGCACTACGAAGACCTTCGCAAAGTTTCTTCTCAGTTCCTGACTCGCTTGGTGTTTCCTCTGGGATGTACTTCATGGCATCTCGGATTCGCTCCAATCCATCTTGCGCTGCTTCCTTCTCCGAGCCCTTCTCGCTCTCCAGGCGAGACTGCAAGCTGCGCAAACTCTGGCCTAAGGGCAAGATTCTGTCAACAATGTTGGAGAGAAAACAGCATGCACTCACATGTTGTCAAAACTCTAGACTCTAGGATTGATTTCAAAAACAACGAATTTACTGCAGCCGGGTGACAAAGTGCAGGAAGGTCATCGAGCGCATGTGCAATCATCCCTCTTTGGCCAGACTTCATCATCTTAGTGAGGGTTTCGACATGCGCAGCGATCTGACTTAGCTCGGCAGACCAGTGGCTAAGCAGCGGCTGCAAAGCTTCCAGCATATTGGCATGCCAATCCAAATCAAAGCCGCGCTCGGCTAAGTAGGCGCTTCTTTCCCATAGGCGCTTCACATATTTCATGGCGTTGGGTTCCTCGCTAGAATACTTCTTCAAGTTCATCTCGATTCCCTGCAAAGAGTCTTTCTCTTTCGTGATAGGCTGGATGGGCTTCGATCCTTCAAAGTATCCAGCTCGCAGAACGTTGGTGATCTCGAAGAAACGCGGCGTTGCTTCCGAATCTTCAAAGAGGCGCACCTTCGCAAACATGTCAATCTTGGCTGTCCAAGTTTCGTGACCCTCCTCCAATGCTTCTCTTAATGTCATAACCCCTGGGGCTTCATTAACACCCCCAAACGCTTTCTTGCAATCACACAGCTCTTTCTGAGACCACTTCAACCATTCCTTATGAGCTCCAGGGACGTTCTGTCTGGGATTGCTGCCGGCTTTGAGTCCTCCCATAAAGACTTGAACGTCTGAATTTTGAGCAGACAAGGTTCTGAACATCTTCTGAATAGTACGGCAAAGCGTGGGCAAAGCCTCATCCTTGCTCTTGGCATCTATTACCAAGTATTCTTCCAGATCAACATCACCTGGGAACTGCATGGCTTTAAAGCGAAAACTGCCAGCAGGGCGCGTGTGTCGTTGGACGGCTGCATTTTCCACAATGGAACGGAGGCCAGGACTTAAGTCAGGAAGAAACCTTTCTTGCAGCAATTCTGACACTCTGCAGAGGGAGCACGTCAGGTTGCATTGTGAATTCAAGCAAGGATGGCGAGCAAAGCTGCGTTCCCGTTCCAGAGTCTCTTTGCCTGCAACACCTTTGAACCGAAAGAAGGAATCTGGATCTTTTTCTATATTAATACCAGGATAGAACCCCAGGATGTCATTCAGCAACGCCCTCTTCACCTCTTGTGCAATGGCACAGTTGGCTTTCTTGTCCTTTCCTCTGACTAAAATTCGCAACAAGCTTTGGTTGCTGGGCGCATTGACTGGGAACATAGATGTGAAGACCGAATGAGTCTCAGAGTGAAGATCGCCTCGATTTCGGAAAACCTGAGGTGGCCCTGGTTTCCAGATCCTCGGTGCATCTTCAAGCTTGATACTGCGATAAATCAGGTGTGCCAAGGCCGGAAAGAAATTCGGCGACAATAAGCCACCCACATCCAAATACAAGACTTCATCTGTCTCTCGAAATGCCTCTTCAGCACAGTGTGCCATGGGTAAACAGCTCGGCAGTAAAAATTCATTTTGAACAAGTCGTCCACACATCAGGTCGTTCCTGAGCAAGACCTCTTGAAGTAGCTGCTGGCTCGCCTCGTCAAAGTCCTGACGTTCCACAAAATAGCGCACGAAGATGGAACTTGAAAATGCAACTTCAAGATGCAAGCGGCCCAGAAAACCTATCTTCTGTGCCAAATATAATTTATCGTTAGCAGTAGGATTTGCTTACGCATCGGCTTACGCGTTGCTTACGCGGACACAGTCCCAGCTTACGCGGCAACAAATTTGTATGAAACATATATGAAATCTGAGGCCAACCCCGTATAGCTCCCTTACGCCACTGAGGGGTTTGCTTGTGTGCCAAAGTCCTTATATGTCTGACAGGGTCCCAATCAAAACGATAGAAGGGTTTTTTGCGTCGCTTATGTAAAAATGAAGTTGCAAGAATGAAACTTGAAGGGGTCTGTGCGAGGTTTTCGTCAAAAAAGAACAGGTTTAAGATCCAAATAATTATGTAAGACGTTGGTTTGTTGTGGAAGTGAGTTCTGCAATGGTGGGTTGTTGTTGTAGTGATTCGATCGATAGTGATTTGTTCTGATAGCGCATTGTGCGACAATGATTTGTTCTGAGGGTGAGCTACGCGATTTTGTTGTCAAGGTGAACTGTGAGATGGCGGGGTTTTGCTTGCGAATGTTGGATCAGCTTGTCACTGCCGACCATCACCGTGTGCGAGTACCACTGAGCGCTACCTGTACTGGCAACGCCCCACCTCACCCCACCCCCACTCCACCCATAGAATGCAGCGTGGTTGAGACACAGCCGTGCCATTGTGAATGTCCGTGATACGAAAGTGTTCCTCCTAAACTGCCTTTGATTATCCTTCTGCGTGTTGGTATAGGTCAATACGGGTACTTTACCTAAAATCGGAGGGATCACTGCAGAAATGAAAGAATTCAACCATTGGCTTCCTGCTCCCACTTTTACACCCGGCCTTGTGTATTGCACCTCATGTTTTGGGGGGTCCATGGGGCCTTCCAATTGATCCTATTAACCACAATGGCTGAGCTACTGGACTGCTAAAAACCCTTGATGAATTATCCACCTTGGCAGCATCGCTTCATCTATCAGCGCTTCCTAGTGAGGTCTCTGAATTCTGAATGCCCTCACGTTGCATCACTATGCGGTTTCAGTCCTTCTTCCACACCCCTCTGATCAACTCCTGTGTTGCAATGCCGCTGGATCTGAAGCGAAGGAGGTCGCTTTCCGAGATGTCCTCAATCTTCCTGATGACCTTGATTTCGTCGTCTTTGTGTTCAAAATTGTGTGCGCCAAAGCAGAGGGCTATCAAGTTTGCCATTGCCACTGCAACTTGCCGTGGGTTCAACATCACAGTTTCTCGAAGCTTGGCTTTGTCGATCCACACGACAATTCCCAATGTACTCAGCAACTTCAGGACCTTCTCCGTGTCCTCATGAGACAAGCCTTGCGGTTGCATCCCTCCAAGCAGTTGTTGAAGTGCTTTCAGCTCAAGGAAGTCACACGATACATGGAAGCTCAGCTCTTCCTCTCTAAGATCATAATCCTGTTTGTCCTGGCTGTGAAGTTCTATAAATGCGCCTGGCGGCAAAATCAGCCAGTCCGTGTCTATGGTCACGCGCAGGTAGTCCTTGATCTTGAACCTTTGCCCGGGCTCGGCACTTGGCGCGACCTTCTTGACATCGACCCTGACAGCTCTCGCCCTGACCGGGGGGAATGTTTGAAACAACCACCAGAGAGCTTTATTTCTCATGGACATTTGACAACATTGTATAGTATTGTATAGTATGGAATGTGTGGCAATATTACAACTCAGTGATCAATATTCAACCCTTCCGTAGAAGGCTTTGCCACGCTTGCGTGGCTGCAGTGCCAGCTTCTACACATAAAGGTGTTCTAAATTGCTTCCACAGGCTTCGGCGAGGACAACTTTGCGGCCCTTCCTCGACCAGAATTTTTCAAAGTCCTGGCATATTTATTATTATTGATATTGATGCTCCTTAGCAAAATTCTGGAAAGGAACCCTTCCCCCTTCCCCTGCGTCCCCTGTCGGGTTTCTGTGGCCGTTCGCTAGAGTGGAGTGCTGGCAATTATTTTTAAGATGACCGGAAATGAAACCGACACCCTTCTTATACTTGATTTCAAGAATACCATGTCGAGCCCCATTCTCAACAACTGCGCCAAATCTAGTGGCAACTTGGTCAGCCATCTGGCCATGTCAAATTCTCGCCTGAATCCAGACCCCAACCGCGTCAGCAAGTCATGTGCTCGCAGCCACGTCAAGGGAAAGGTCTCCGCCTGCAAACCAACAAATCTTGGCACCACAGATCCGTCCGAGTTCTCAGCCTCCCAAAGGTCACGCGGTGAGACAAACTGTAGGGCCATTCGCTGAAGTTGCATCCGCAAAGGACTGATCCAGGCTTCAAAATTTTCCCCCTTGTTTTCAACTGGAAATAGCCAGGGACACTTGGTGCACTTGCTTCCCAAATCCGCTGGATGGGGTTGCAGCTGCTCTTTCAAGCGGGGGACTCTGCTTTGCAAGTCCTCCAGGCGCTTTTGTAGCTCCAAATCTGTGACGCATCTATTGCGCGCTCCTGCTTTGGTGCCAATCAGGAGAATAGGAGGACATGTATCCTTCTCAGTGGAAAACCTGGCAATTTTCCAAAGCCAGAAAGACAGGTGCCTCCATTCGTCCTCAAGTTGCCCAGTCAAATCCAAAAACACAAGGTAAATCGCTCTTTCTGAAAAATGAAGCTGGTTCAACAGGGCGTACTCTTCTTGTCCCGGGAAGTCCCAGCATTGCAGCCTCACATCAATGCCCGCTTTTTGGGAGCCTAGCTTGGAAAGCATGTCTTCGTCCAAAACAACCGGCCCGCACATCTTGGGTCCAGAAGAAGAGGATATGTCTTCCTGTGGTTGTTCATTGGCATTCGGTCCTTGACTTGCAACAGAGGTGGCATGTTCTTCTGGCTTGTTAAGCCCTTGGGTTGGTTGAGCCGCGGCCGAACTCTCTAGAAGAGCATCTGGTTGATTGGCTTTCGGTCCTTGACTTGCAACCGAGGTGGCATGTTCTGGCTCGTTAAGCTCTTGGGTTGATTGGGCCTGTTCATCGTCTTTCGACCCTCCTTCTGGCTCAATAAGCCCTTGAGGTTCCAACATGTCATCTGGTTGTTCATCAGCAATCTGCGCGGTGTGTGCGTCTGTTTCTGGGCCCTGCGCACGAAGCAACATGTTACAATGTCAAAATATGAGCCAGCGTCAAAATTGTGTGTTCGGGCTGTATTCGTTAGGGCATATCCTATATGGAAAAAATGGCATGGCGTACCCAACTTCCTTTGGCACAGGGAAGGGAAAAACAGAGGAAAGGAAAGCAAGAGGAAGAGGGACGAAAAAAGGAGGAGGTGAGGCAAGCAAAGTAAAGAGAAGATGAGGGAAAAACGAAAAGATAAAAATACTGGGTGAAAAAGGGAAAGGAAAGAGGAAGAGGCAGGGAGAGAAAGAGGAAAGGAACATGGAAAAGGATAGGAACAGAAATTGATGAGAGGAAGAGGACAGAACGAAGTTTCTAGGCACATTGACGACGTGGTGGTCATATTTGCATGCAGAATGGTCTTTTAAGGGTATCATTGGGTTGCGTCTTGTGGCACTGCAACTTCTGAAGTTCAGGCTTCAAGTACAAAAGGGAAAGCCATTGCAAAAACATCCAGGGTTCGTCTTGGACAAGAAATAAAAATGAGATCGCGAACAGCGGAGAGACTAAACCACCTCGACTCCCAACAATACATATACATTATATATATTATAACTTGACTTTGGGCGTACAAGCAACTTGTAGTTTTTGAGGCATTCCCTATCCTTTCGCAACTAAAAACATCACCATGAAACCATAAATAAAGCGATCATAGTCAATATGAACAACGACAATTTTGGCACTGGCTCACGGTGTCAGTAAACAATGCCCAACTTGAGCAACGACTGATACAACAATTGCCTTGGATAACTAAAACATACTGAAACATCATGGACTGCTGCTGCTTACCCTCTGCACCGACTTGGCCGGTCTATTCTCTATGGCTGTACGGTTCCATGTTGAATCTTTCGAAGGCTGGCATGCACAGCAAGTTCTTGAATTTGTGACAAAAACATGTTCTTCCTTGCCTTTGGCAGTGGGTTCCGAAGCCCGTCCTCTCTGCAACATGAAGACATCAATGTTGCGCGGGCAAGTGTTACTAAAGAAATCAAACAGACTAGCAACGACACAATTGTTTGCAAGTAAAGCACGGCTGAGAAGCTACTGCTGGTAATGCGATGCAAAATGTTTGCACATGCAATCAACACGAGCCCTTTAATACAAACAAAAACAATGTATGCACTCTGCTTGCAGGGGGAACTTAAACAAAAAACATTCATGCTTCATAATATTGCACAAGCAGGCCAAATGAACATGTGTCCTTCAAGGCAGTGAGGTGCATCGATTCCTCCCATCTTTTCCATGGGTGGGTTTTCTTCAGGTCCGCTTGTAGATCTGCTTCAACTTGACCTGCCCAAACATCCAAACCATGTGTGGAAGGCTCATCGTCTCGGAATGATTCACCTTTCAGCCGCCGTAAAGTTGTGGTCTTGCCGGCACGCCCTCGGCCTACAAAGCACAGGCGCACCACCGGCAGCGGGGCGACGCCTTGTTTCTGGCGCTCCAAGGAGAGTTTCTGCAACCGTTCAAGTTCCTCCTCCTGCAGGGAGAGGAAGCAAATGCATGCAAATGCGTTCGAACAGCACTGCATGGAGTCATCACACAACACAATCAATGAGGGCTATCTGTGTGACCGGAGGACAATTGAAGTCATGAGACACCTGGCGATGTCAACTACCCAATTGGCCCTGCAAAAGAAAGCTAACGGAGACATCGTTTGCAAATAAGAGAACAGTTATCACTATGATCATATTAGGATCTGCTATTTTGGGACCTACCTATTGGCTACAGTAGTCTACTCGTGCAGGATTTGACTGACAAAGGCCTTGCCTGCCACAAGAAGTCAAATTTGAGAGCTGAAAACTGATCTCATTTGAAGTTCTCGTACTGAATCCCTCTGGAAGAGTGGAATCTAGTACCAGACAAATTGCCTGTTGAATGCTGCTAGCTTCATGCCAGCGTTCTGCTGCAAGAGCTTGGTTCTGATCTGCCCTCAAGTTCTGTAAGAGGGCTTCCATTCCAGTAGGTCTATTGGATTGGGTATCTTCCACGTCTGTTGTTGGACTTTCCTCTTCTCCTCCTTCGTGATCTTCTTGTTGATGTACAATTGGGTCAGTTGAATCTGCACGGTTTCTATGATTCCAAAGCGCCAAGTTTCCTCTCTCTTGTGTAAGCATGTGTCGATACTGCTCGGCTGTCAGTTTGGCGTTCCTGACAAAACCACCTATCTCCATCAGTCCATACCTCACACAATTTGAGGTTTCCTCCAGAGCATTGAAACCTTCAATAGTTTCCTGTTCAAAACCAGTCTGTCTAGCCATCACCGTTTCAATCCTGTTTGACGCTTCTGTTGCCAAAGCGTTGCAATCTTCTATTCTTCCATTCAAATCAGCTGCATATTCATAGCGATCGCCCAACTGAATCTGGGCTTGCTCCAACTCATTTGAAACTCCCAGCACTTGGTTCTCCAGTTTCTGGATTTTCCCTTCAATCCACTTCCATGCTCTGAATGCCAGCTTTGAAAACACAGTACCCATGCAAATCACCAAAACCGCAATTGCAAATGAAAACCATGATGTGTCCTTGGTCTCATTGTCCATGTTTGCGCACTCTGACTGCGCCATTGCCGTAACCGGTCCTGCTGACTCAAGACCCCCAGCAACTCCCATGGCAATACTCATGCGTAAAATGGCTTTGGAAATTCTTTTCAATTGTTGGGCATTCAATCTCCTCTCATCTTGAATTGCATGCTCGTTTGCTCCAACCCTTGAAAAGTCTGCAATGAAAACCAGTTCACATTCATACAACAAATAAAACAACCTCTGTCTGCTCAAAGCTTTCGTCCCAATGTCTGCCACGTTGAAAGTAGTTGGAACCTGTCGAAGTTTGAATGTATTGTCAGCTGTTTTCTCCTGTATCCACAGCAGTTTCCCTGACAGATGCCTCACCTTACCTGACCCTTGCCTGCTTGCCAATTGCCTTGCTGAGCTTGAGTCGGTAAACTGAAAATGTTCCAAAGGTTCATCCAAAACAAAAGCAGCACATGCCTTGATGAATATCCCATCGCAAACGCAGCAAACCAAACTGTGAAGTTCACTTTCACACGAGCTAAGTGATACAACTCGTTGACTTCGGCTGCTTGAATACATGAAACATCCATTGATGAAGTGTATGCCACATGATGTTGAGCGGCGTGTCTGCTTGTTTGCACTCCAATCAGCATCGCTGAAGCTCTCAAGTACCCATCGGCACTGTCCACCAGAAATCACCTTTCCCTGGCCATCTTCAGGAAATGGCAAGTGCAAACCAATGTCTCCCACAGCTTTCATAAATCCTATCATCTTGCGTAGGCGTGCAAGTGACGTCAAAGTGGGAGCACTCATGTATGACGCCAGCTCCTTTATGGTATACATCAAGTCTGGCCTTTCACGGCCTGCATACAGACATAAGCCCACAACTGAGCGATATCCCTTGGAATCCTTCTCTGAAAGTCTTTGAGAATTGTCAGGCAACTGGATACTTGCATCGCATGGCACCTTCTGTGATCGTGCCGGTCCAAACATCCTCTCGAACAAAGAAACCACTTTGTCCACAGTTGTACCCGGGGCCAAAACTAGGCCATTTTCAACCTCCGTGATTTTCCTCCTCAGGAAGGTGATGCTTGATCCTGGGCCTTTCAGCTCATCATGACTCACTGAAAATCTCTCTTTCATCTTCTTCAGAAAAACGTTGTTCCAGAAAGATTTCAATCCCGCAAAAAGGATATCATCGACATGTATCATGATCGTGGCCTCAGGTGTCCTCGCCAAGCATGGTTGCTCCGGGCAAAACTCAAAATTCATGCTTTCCATCAAGAATGATTTCAAACACAAAAACCACTGTTTTGATCCAAGACGTTGACCTGGGAGATTTCTCTTTATGATAAAAGGCTGTCCCTGCAAAACCACACGCACTGGATCATCTTGTTCAACCTGCAGAAAGGCATCACGCACATCCAAGCTTCCCATCACAACATCGTAGTCCTCCTTGCATGCTGTCTCACAAATCTTGCTTTTCATTCCAAGATATTTCAACTGCAGAAGGTTTGCCGTGTGGGTTCCAGTGGCAGGACTGAAAGTGTGTCCAATCTTTTCGTTGTTGCAAACTCACGTGCCACCAGTCTGGATCTGCGCATCCATCTTTTCCTTTCACTTTCACCTTCTCCATAAGATTTCAACCGCCAATCCCTGACCATCTTTGTAGTCAATGATCCTGTGACTTCGCCTTGGAACTCAGATTGTGGCACCAAGACTTGCATGTTGCACAAACGTTCAATCTCCACTTTATCTGCAAGGTCATCAATCCATTTTTCTGGACTGCCAGGCGCGGGTTGATCTACTGGAGCGTCTGACCACAAATACTCTGGAATTCCAGTCAGCACAACCGCATCTTCCCCAACCCAGTCTTCATCCTCTTCAACTGATTGTTCAAGATTCAAATCTGTCTCATAGTCATCCATAGTGAAGTACTCTTTGTAGGCAATCTTGACAGCACACAATCTCTGCTCGTATTCAGCTTGTAACCTGGCAATGCGCTGTCTCTTTGATTCATCCAAACGTTGCCTCTTCGAAGAGTCCTCATCTGAGGGTTCTGCTGCTCGAGATGTTGCTGGCTCTCGAGGGCTTTCAATCTCGATGTAGTCCCTGGGTGGTGTCACCGGCACTGCAAGACCTGGATCCCCTGACATATCATCTGCAGTATTGGTCAAAGGTGGATTTTCTGCTGTCACATGGATTGGTCCACTAGGTAATGCAGGACCATCATCATCCACAACCTGCATACCTTCCAGTTCACCTGCAACTCCTTCACCAAGTTTCTCACGCAAAGCCAAACTGAGTGGGTCGTTGGCTGACATGTGCAACTGCTCCTCCTGTGCTTTCTGTTCATCAATTGCATATTGGATCACTGCTTCAGCATCTTTGTCATGTAATGCACTTTCTTCAATTGGTCCCAGAGGCACCTCAAACGCAACTGACTTCGGCACTGGTTTTCTCATAGTTGGCAAGATTCTTGCTCCAAACCCAGCTTTGTACTGCCATGAAAAACACCGACAATGCAAATAGTACGCCATGTGACTTCTCCATTCAGTGTTGATTCTGCGCACGCTTCTCGTAAGGAGAATTGATTGTCCATCAAATGCCACATAGCTGTTTTGAATGTCAGCTTTCCCAAGAAATAACATCCTCTTCCATTTGGCAGTCGCTTTTGTGGTTGGAATCACATAGCCGAAAATTGGCTCCCCAAACTCGCACAACTCACCAGCATATGTACGCCCAAAAGCCAGCTCATAGGGTGTGGCACCTCTGATAACTGAAAACCTTGAAATAAGCCATGCTGAATGTCTCAGGGCCCAACTCCAAATTGCGCTCGATGTCTGCAGCTGAATCCCAAGTCTTCCATGAACATGGTGCATCAACGTACATGCCAAAGCTCTGACTCTGCCAACAGCATTCTCTGCAAGGCTGTTGCCACCTTTGTCATATGCCACAGAGCTACTTTCACGTGTCTTAAGGCCCATACCTTGACGTGTCTTCAGCACCAAGCGCTTCAGTTGCAGTATTGAAGGTTCATTGTCGCAATGCAAAATCACTTCTGAATGCCCTAACATCTGCACAAATTTGATGATCTCCCTGTTTGCATGATCCAGCTGAGATTTCCCTTCCAAAGGGATGCATGACACAAATCCTGTATGGCTGTCCACCACTACCAGTGCAGTTATTGTATCAGGATTGCCTGAATCACCAGCCTGACCATCAGATTTTGTGAAGAAGTAGTCAAAGGATATGGTGGGCACTGCTCCTGCATGCGACTCACCTGAACGTTCATGGCGGTCAGAACGTGCCCTGTGCGCAAGACATGAGGGGCACCACTGCTTGTATGGCACATGTGTCAACCTGTGTTGTGACTGCTCATACTCACTAGGCACTTCTGCAGAAACTGGTGCAAGTGGATGTCGTTCCTGCTGTTCAAATGCCTCTTTTGCTGCCGCCATCACTGACTCCAACTCAAGTTTCTTTGAATGTTCAATCAAACGTTTGAAACACTTCTGCTTCGACCCTGAACTTGAAATCCCATAGAATGAGCATCCAGCACGTAGCGTGGCCAACGAACTGGATTCCCTGAGAACAGTTCCATTGACGCAAACTTCATCCTCTGCAATCGGCTGCACCACAATTTGACCCTCAGGAACATCTCTCCCTTCAATGGGAGGCTCAGCATCCATCACTTCAATTTCATGGTCTACATCTGCTTCAACAGGAAAAACTTCATCTGGCTCATCAACCAATGAAAATCCCATCATATGTGGATCCTTCTCTGATTCTGTGATGATCGTGATAATGTTTCTGCGTCCAGCCATGTCATGAAACTGAGCTTCCAACTGCACAAGTCCCTCAAGCATTTCACAGAGTTCCATCACATACCACCTTTTGTTGTTTCCTTCAACCAACGTTGTCCTGTAAAAACGTCCATCCAAATCTGGTCTCAGAAGCAATGGATCTTGGTGGTGATCTGCATAGTGACGCCCAATGCCACAACCGTTTGAATCCAGCTGCCAGCCTACTGAGCCATGAAAACTGCCTGGAGAAATGCAATGTTCAGTCAAGACTCTGATACTTCCATGCACAACCATTGATTTGTTCTGCAACTCTAAGGGAACTGCCGCGCCTGCTGTGCTATGAACAAGCATTTGTTGGCTGCCATCGATGCCCCAACCGTTTTCAAGCATCTTCCCAAAACTCAATATTGGCTGAGACACCCTGTCTGAAATAGCAACCGTTTGACGCAGCAAAATGACACGTCCAGTCATGTCCTTCAAAGCTATCTCCATGTCCTTTGTGGCTTCAATTGGAATTTCAACTCCCTGTGCATCAACCAGGCGTCCAACTGAGGCTACAGCAGGTGTTCCTTTCTCCAACAGGCTAGATGGAAAGATTGAGGCGTCTGCCCCACTGTCCAACAAGATATCATGCAGCTCTTCCAAACGCTCACTGGCCATGCTGTCATGTGAAATTGTACGCACAGCACCACTGAAAAAACTTTCATCACAAGCGTCCTTCAAAGAGTCACCAATGTAATGGTAAATTGCATGAACACTTCCATGAAAACTGGCAGGGCTTGAATCACGCATGTCAAACACCAATCCATTGTCACTTGAACCAGTTGGCAACTCACAAATCCTTGCAACCTTGTACTGAGTCGATGACGATGGAGGCACTGGATGCTGTTGTTGAGAAACACTGGAAATCCCACCAAGTGAAGAAGATGGTGATCCCTGAACTGCCGTGGAACCTGCAGCTGCTTCTGAACCAACCTGTCTCACCTGACCAGAATGCCAGCAGTCTTTAGCCATGTGACCAGTGCGTCCACATACGTAACATGCTCTTGAGTCTCCTTTTCCTTTGCCCTTGGATCGATCATTTTGCAAACTGACGTTTCCCTTTGAACCCTTCTGATTCTGATCTGAAGGCTTTCCTTTTCCTTTTCCGTCTTTGTTCTTTCCTTTTCCTTTTGACTTTCCCTTTGAATTGTCTTTTGATTTTCCCTTTGAACCTTTTGATTTGCCCTTGGACTGCACACGGTCTATTTCCATTGGAACTGGACCTTCAGCAGCACTCATTGCACTGTCTGTACCCAGCACCATCTGTTCAGACCATTTTGTAGTGCTCGAATCGTAGAGCAACACCATCTCACGCACCCTTGCATATGTGGTTGACTCATTGACCTGAAGTTGTAGCCATACCTTCAGCTGTCCAGTCAGTGACCTCATCAAAATGGCCGTCTTGAGATCTTCATTGAGTTTTGTCCCATGCTTCTCGTACTCTGCAAAGGCATGCTCCAAGCGCAACAACTGCTGCATCAAAGAAAGCTTACCTGCAAACGCAGGCCAATTCATGATGACATTCAAAAGCCCCATGCTTCTGTTCTTTGAAACCGGCTCATTCTGCTGAATCAACATCCTGTATGCTTCAAGTCCGTTTGAACCTGTCACATTTCTAACCACCAGCAAAGGCCTCTGACGAAGCAATGATGAAAAGAAGGCTGTACAGAAAATGATTTCTCTGCCGCTCTGTATCTGTAAAATCCACAGGATCAACAGCTTGATTGGGGTTTGCACGCAGTTGTTCAATGTCATCTGCAAACTTGGCATCTATGGAGGCAACGTACTGCTCGAATGCCCATGACCACTCACGCCATGCAGCTATTTCACTTTCTCTATTGGTATGCTCAAACGTTGGTGGCTTTGGCGACAGTCTCCACCATTGCTTGCTATCATCAGTTGAAGTTCTAGAAGCGCCTTCAACTGCTCTGGTAGCTGCTTGAGCAGCTAGGGCAGCTGCTTCAGCTGCTTGCACCATACGTCGAGCCACCTCCATGCCATCCACACCTTCAACTCCAGGTGTAGCTGCTGCTGCAGCTGGTGATCCACCAGCAGAAGGACTACCCACCTGTGGTGAATCCATGACCCAATCTCAGCCTCCTCCTCAAAGAAATTGTCAAAGGAAAATTTCAAATCTCACGCTTTCGTTCTGCTGCAAATTCTCTGTCAACGCTAGGAAAACTGTACCCACAATCCAGCACCTGTATTTTCCAGAACCTGTGTTTAGACCTTAGGCCTACCAGTGTATATCCAGAATTCCAGTGTTTGCCAGTTGTATTCTAAAATCCCAGCTGTCGTCCAAATGCAGCTACCTCCAGAAAGGTTCAGCACCAGGAAAGCGTCTGCCCGCAAGCGGGCTCCGCTACCATGCAAAGACTCAGACGAAAACGCTGCAGTCTATTTTCACTCGTGCCAAAAGGGTCTCACAAGTTTCAACTGCACATGCTGTTCATGTCAGTCTATGAAGTGAAATGACAAATGCAACTCTCTTATCGATTTGTGCGTGTCATCCTGGCACATATGAGTGGGCTCCACAACTTTCCACAAATCGACAGGCACTAAATCCCACAGAATCTGTACAAGAAGAAAGGATTCTGCGAATAATTTGTTCCAATCCTTCTTGCAATCACAGGACACGTACGAGACAAGTAGCTTGAAGTTCCCTTTTTTTTGGTAAAAATTCCAGTATGGTTCTTTCCCGGGGACGATCTTCAAAATCAAAAAAATAAAACCACTCCGGAACGTCTGCTTAATGCTCTGAATTTTTGTTAACGCTTTGCTTGGGCCCATCAACTACGAGCAGTTTGTCAAAATTCCCATGCCTTCCTACGTGCCAGGTGAAGGTCTCTAGTTTTTCATGAAAGGTGCGACTCCTTCTTCCTCAGGTTACCTTCTTCTTCTTCTTTTTCCTTCTTTCTCCTTCCACCAGCTCCTTGTCACTGAGGTGTTTTCGACATCAGATCTTTGATTTATGATAGTTTGATCTTGCCTTGGCGATGCTACACTACTCGACCGTGACTACCTCATGTTGTGCTGCCTCATGTCCCCTACATCAGGTTGTGTTTTTTGATCTGGCCTGCATGGTGCTAGGCTGCTTGGTCTTCTCCGCCTCATGCTGCCGCTTTATCTCCCCTGCGTCATGTTATGCTGTTTGACCTTCTCTAAATCATGTTACGCTACTCGATCTGGGCTTCATAATGCCACGCTGCTTGATTGTCTCTACCTCATGCTACGCTGCTGAACCTTCCCTACCATATGTTATGTTTCTTGGTGCTCCCTGTCTCATGTTATGCTGCTTGATCTTGTCATCAAGACGGTACGCCGTTTGATCTTTTCTACCTCATGCTATGCGTTCTTGACCTTCCTTTGTTATGTTGCTTGTTTTCTCTATATGTTGTTGAGTTTCTTGTCTGGTCTTCATGCTGCTACGCTGCTTGACCTTCTCTACCTCTTGTTAGGCTTCTTGGGTTTCCCTACCTCATGTGATGCTGCTTAACGTGCTGTGTATCATACTGTGCTATTCGGTCTTGTCCTCATGATGCTACGCTGCATGATTCCCTATGTCAAACTACGTTGCTTGACCTTCCCTAACTGATGTAATGATGCTGCTTAATGTTCTTACATCAGATCGTGTTACGCTGTGTGGTCTTGTCGTCATGATGCTACGCTGCTTGGTCTTCTCTACATGATGCCTTGCTACAAAGCGAATGAATTTCATCAGCATTATTCTGGGAGCACAAGTTTTTCGTGTTTGTCATCAGCAGCGTCACTAGTTGCCATTTTCTGGTTTTAGCAAGAAAAAAGTGCTGGCGAGGTGAAGCGCCCAAAATTGCAGATTCTGTGACGGAACTGATGGTCAAAAGACAAGGTAACACGCCTCCTCAGTACCCGGGTAAAATCGATCAAAATTGAGCATCTGACCTGGTATTTACAGTGTTTTGTGTGTATCATCATTCAAGGTCCTGAAATGCAAAAGGACGCAAAACTTGTTTTTCATCCAGAGCAGCGTGGCGGTCTAGTCCTTCTTGTTATGTCGGTAGACGAACTCGTATATGTATTCCCACAAGCGGGGATTAATGACTGTGCCATTTCTGTTTTTCAAGCAATGTGGCACAATTTTTTCAGCCACATCCAAGACCTATCTAGGACTTGTGTGCCAGCCCATACACGCTAGCGGAGAGTTTAACAGATGTCACCTCTTTACCTAACCTGCTTCTCAAACCACCCCACCCCACCCCAACGTAGCATGACGTGCGTATGTGTGCAAGTGCAAGAAGAACGTGCAGTAACGTAGCATGACGTGTGTGTGTGTGTGTGCAAGTGCAAGAAGAACGTGCAGTAACGTAGCATGATGTGTGTGTGCGTGTGCAAGTGCAAGACGAACGTGCAGTAGCGTAGCATGACGTGTGTGTGGAAGTACACTTGAACGTTATTATTAGCCACCCCACCCAGATATATTTTCGCGACATACGCCCTTGGTGTGTGGGGGCAACCCCTGTTCCGAAGGGCTTTTATCACATGTCCAATTTTTAGTTTCAGCTCCCAATTTACAAGCAGGGGCACACGGCATCCTTGACCCACCGTGTGCAACGAAGCTACGGTCTTGGATGGGATATCAAGGCTGATCACCCTGACGTACCTGCAGTTGGTCATGATGTTCTTTCATTATCCAAGCTTTTTGATGACTTTCAGGTTATTATTTTGTCATATGCATGAATAATTCGAGAAATCGGAGTCCGTTACGCATTTTTCGGTATTTACCCATTTCTGCGACTTTTGTCCAATGTGGACAAAGACGGCCTTCCTGAACTATGCATGTAAACAGCATAATCAGTTCAGGTACCCTTTCGGGAATGAAAAGACTCATAGACGAGATACGGTCTTTCAAGTGTGTGCAAGTGCAAGAAGAACGTGCAGTAGCGTAGCATGACGTGTGTGTGTGGAAGTACACTTGAACGTTATTGGCCACCCCACCCCACCCCACCCCACCCCAACGTAGCATGACGTGCGTTTGCAAGTGCAAGAAGAACGTCGCATAACCACAACCAATCATGAACGTAACCTCAACGTAGCATCAACTTGAACGCAAGACACATGAACGTTATTGCACCCCCCCACCCCACCCCACCCCACCCTCACCGTAGCATCAACATATCATCAACGTTCAATCAAAAACGTGCAGCGTTGCCGGGTACCGAGAGTACGTGACACCAAAGACAACAACTCACTTTCATCAAGCAGAAACGAACTCACTTTCATAAATTTTTACCTCGCTGCCAAAGCGTGCATAAGCGCTCTTGGAATGAAGAGACGGCCACGCCCTCAAACTTTTCGCTGTCAAGCAAACGCCGCGCAGCACCTGGTAAGTCTTGTGTATACTCTATCCGCCAAATAAACGCTAAGCGTCCACAGCACGGACCACCCGTGTGATAGGCAGTTCCGGCCTATGCGACTTGGACCACGCGCACCACGCGCACCACGCGCACCACGCGGACCACGCGGACCACGCGCACCACGCGGGGCACCAGGCCCACCACGCGCGTCCAACCCACACGGACCCCCCCGCACACAAAAAAAGAAATAAAACAAGGGGGGGGCCTGAGAACCCAAAAGCAAAACGACAGCAAACAAATTTGAGTAATAATTGGTTTATTTCCCTTTCGCCTCTTGCCAGCATCTTTTTAGAAGATGAACATTATGGACGCATTCACTGCAAAATTCATTTTTTCAGCTCTGCACGGAAGCATTGAGTGACGGTGTGCAATAGCCAAACAAGCTCATTTGAGCACGGTCATGCGAGGGTGGCTGATTTCCAAATCAACCTCCGACACATGCAGTGGAAACCTCGCATGTTTTTTTCAGCTGCGCACAGAATAAATGAGTGACGGAGCGCAATAGCCAAGCAAACTCATTTGAGCACAGTCATGCGACGGCGGCTGATTTCCAAATCAACCTCTCCTTTACTTTCCCTTCCTTTCCCTTCCTTTCCCGTCCTTTCCCTTCCTTTCCCTTTCTTTCCCTGTCTTTCCCTTCCTTTCCCTTTCTTTCCCTTCCTTTCCCTTCCTTTCCCTTCCTTTCCTTTCCCTTCCTTTCCCTTTCCTTCCCTTCCTTTCCCTTCCTTTCCCTTTCTTTCCCTTCCTTTCCCGTCCATTCCCTTCCTTTCCCTTAAGACGTCGAGAGACCTTCATTCATTGGAAAATGGAAAATAATTAAAATTATGAAAAAAACAAAAAAAACAAAAAAAAATACACCGGCATAGACCCCAGATAGAAAAGGTTGGAACTGATGGTTCCCAACGTGGGAACCAGAGGTTACCATTGCAAGCAACTGCCGGTTACCAGAGGTTGGAATTCATGCTTCCCAACCTGGGAACCATAGGTTACCATTGCAAAGAACTTCCAATTCCTAAAGGTTGGAACTGATGGTTCCCAACGTGGGAACCAAAGGTTACCATGGCAAGGAACTGCCGGTTCCCAGACCTTGAAACTTACGGTTCCCAACCTGGGAACCAGAGGTTACCATTGCAAGGAATTGCCGGTTCCCAGAAGTTAGAATTTATGTTTTCGAAGCTAAGCAACTATCATTGTAAGGAACTGCGGATTCCCAAAGTTTGAAACTCATGGTTCCAAGCCTGAAAAAGTATACGTTACCAGTGGAAGGATCTGTTGATTCCAAAAAGATAAAAATCATGGTTCTTAATGTTGTTTTGTTTTGTTTACTGAGCCGGTAACAGAACCTTTTGTTTTGCTTAATGGACCGGTAGCGGAATGTTTGCGTTTGGCTGCTGGGCCGGCATAAAAATGTTTTTGCACGAAAAAGGTGCATGTTAAAATGATATGAAAACAGTTTCTTTACAACTGGTTTTGCTTAATGGACCGGTAAAGAACGCTTTGTTTTGCTTAATGGACCGGTACCGGAATGTTTGCGTTTGGTTCATGGCAAGGAACTGCCGGTTCCCAAAGGTTGGAACTCACGGTTGCCAACGTGGGAACCACAGGTTACCATTGCAAGGAACTGCCGATTCCCACAGGTTAGAAGTCATGGTTCCCGACCTGGGAACCAGAGGTTACCATTGCAAGCAACTGCCGGTTACCAGAGGTTGGAACTCATGCTTCCCAACCTGGGAACCATAGGTTACCATTGCAAAGAACTTCCAATTCCTAAAGGTTGGAACTGATGGTTCCCAACGTGGGAACCAAAGGTTACCATGGCAAGGAACTGCCGGTTCCCAGACCTTGAAACTTACGGTTCCCAACCTGGGAACCAGAGGTTACCATTGCAAGGAATTGCCGGTTCCCAGAAGTTAGAATTTATGTTTTCGAAGCTAAGCGGCTATCATTGTAAGGAACTGCGGGTTCCCAAAGCTTGAAACTCATGGTTCCAAGCCTGAAAAAGTAACGTTACCAGTGGAAGGATCTGTTGATTGCAAAAAGTTAGAACTCATGGTTCTTAATGTTGTTTTGTTTTGTTTACTGAGCCGGTAACAGAACCTTTTGTTTTGCTTAATGGACCGGTAGCGGAATGTTTGCGTTCGGCTGCTGGGCCGGCATAAAAATGTTTTTGCACGAAAAAGGTGCATGTTAAAATGATATGAAAACAGTTTCTTTACAACTTTATGGTTTTGCTTAATGGACCGGTACAGAACGCTTTGTTTTGCTTAATGGACCGGTACCGGAATGTTTGCGTTTGGTTCATGGCAAGGAACTGCCGGTTTCCAAAGGTTGGAACTCACGGTTGCCAACGTGGGAACCACAGGTTACCATTGCAAGGAACTGCCGGTTCCCAGAGGTTGGAACTCCTGGTTCCCAACCTTGGGAACCATGGGTTACCATTGCAAGCAACTGCCGGTTACCAGAGGTTGGAACTCATGCTTCCCAACCTGGGAACCATAGGTTACCATTGCAAAGAACTTCCAATTCCTAAAGGTTGGAACTGATGGTTCCCAACGTGGGAACCAAAGGTTACCATGGCAAGGAACTGCCGGTTCCCAGACCTTGAAACTTACGGTTCCCAACCTGGGAACCAGAGGTTACCATTGCAAGGAATTGCCGGTTCCCAGAAGTTAGAATTTATGTTTTCGAAGCTAAGCAACTATCATTGTAAGGAACTGCGGGTTCCCAAAGCTTGAAACTCATGGTTCCAAGCCTGAAAAAGTAAACGTTACCAGTGGAAGGATCTGTTGATTGCAAAAAGTTAGAACTCATGGTTCTTAATGTTGTTTTGTTTTGTTTACTGAGCCGGTAACAGAACCTTTTGTTTTGCTTAATGGACCGGTAGCGGTATGGTTGCGTTTGGCTGTTGGGCCGGCATAAAAATGTATTTGCACGAAAAGGGTGCATGTCAAAATGATATGAAAACAGTTTCTTTACAACTTTATGGTTTTGCTTAATGGACCCGGTAACAGAACCTTTTGTTTTGCTTATGGACCGGTAGCGGAATGTTTGCGTTTGGCTGCTGGTCCGGCATAAAAATGTGTTTGCACGAAAAAGGTGCATGTTAAAATGATATGAAAACATTGTCTTTACAACTTTATGGTTTTGCTTAATGGACCGGTACAGAACGCTTTGTTTTACTTAATGGACCGGTACCGGAATGTTTGCGTTTGGTTCATGGCAAGGAACTGCCGGTTCCCAAAGGTTGGAACTCACTGTTGCCAACGTGGGAACCACAGGTTACCATTGCAAGGAACTGCCGGTTCCCAGAGGTTGGAACGCATGGTTCCCAAACTGGGAACCAGAGGTTACCATTGCAAGCAACTGCCGGTTCCCACCTGGGAACCACCACAGGTTACCATTGCAAAGAACTTCCAGTTCCTAAAGGTTGGAACTGATGGTTCCCAACGTGGGAACCAAAGGTTACCATGGCAAGGAACTGCCGGTTCCCAGACCTTGAAACTTACGGTTCCCAACCTGGGAACCAGAGGTTACCATTGCAAGGAATTGCCGGTTCCCAGAAGTTAGAATTTATGTTTTCGAAGCTAAGCGGCTTTCATTGTAAGGAACTGCGGGTTCCCAAAGCTTGAAACTCATGGTTCCAAGCCTGAAAAAGTAACGTTACCAGTGGACGGATCTGTTGATTGCAAAAAGTTAGAACTCATGGTTCTTAATGTTGTTTTGTTTTGTTTACTGAGCCGGTAACAGAACCTTTTGTTTTACTTAATGGACCGGTAGCGGAATGTTTGCGTTTGGCTGTTGGGCCGGCATAAAAATGTATTTGCACGAAAAGGGTGCATGTCAAAATGATATGAAAACAGTTTCTTTACAACTTTATGGTTTTGCTTAATGGACCGGTAAAGAACGCTTTGTTTTGCTTAATGGACCGGTACCGGAATGTTTGCGTTTGGTTCATGGCAAGGAACTACCGGTTCCCAAAGGTTGGAACTCACTGTTGCCAACGTGGGAACCACAGGTTACCATTGCAAGGAACTGCCGGTTCCCAGAGGTTGGAAACTTACGGTTCCCAACCTGGGAACCATGGGTGACCATTGCAAGCAACTGCGGGTTACCAGAGGTTGGAACTCATGCCTCCCAACCTGGGAACCATAGGTTACCATTGCAAAGAACTCCCAGTTCCTAAAGGTTGGAACTGATGGTTCCCAACGTGGGAACCAAAGCACCGCAGTCTGGACAACACCCTGCACAGCACCCTGCACAGCACCCTGCACAGCAGCCTGCACAGCACCCTGCACAGCACCTTTGCCAGACTTCGCCACCGCAGTCTGGACAGCACCCTGCACAGCACCCTGCACAGCACCTTTGCCAGACTTCGCCACCGCAGTCTGGACAACACCCTGCACAGCACCCTGCTGCACAGCACCCTGCTGCACAGCACCCTGCTGCACAGCACCCTGCACAGCACCCTGCACAGCACCTTTGCCAGACTTCGCCACTGCAGTCTGGACAGCACCCTGCACAGCACC
>CAMXCT020002918.1:43990-82013 GCA_947184155.2 Cladocopium goreaui
CCTGCAGAGCACCCTGCACAGCACCCTGCACAGCGCCACCGCAGTCTGCGCAGCACCCCCTGCTCAGCATCTTGCACAGCACCCTGCACAGAACCTTTGCCAGACTTCGCCACTGCAGGTCTGGACAACACCCTGCACAGCACCCTGCACAGCACCTTTGCCAGACTTCGCCACCGCAGTCTGGACAGCACCCTGCACAGCACCCTGCACAGCACCCTGCACAGCACCTGCACAGCACCTTTGCCAGACTTCGCCACCGCAGTGCAGAGCACCCTGCACAGCACCCTGCACAGCACCCTGCACAGCACCTTTGCCAGACTTCGCCACCGCAGTCTGGACAACACCCTGCACAGCACCCTGCACAGCACCTTTGCCAGACTTCGCCACCGCAGTCTGGACAACACCCTGCACAGCACCCTGCACAGCACCCTGCACAGCACTCTGCACAGCACCCTGCACGCAGCTTGGCAGCAGGCAACGCAGCAGATTGTGGACTTTGAGAGCAAGTGGTATCAATAAGCTGCGGCGATTAGGGAGAAGCACAAAGTCTCTCTGAGTTTCAAACCGTGCGCTGTTTATTGTTTTTTGTTAGTTCCCGAGAGCGTCTGAGCGCAGGGTTCTTCCAATAGTGGGGGTCTGTATCTCACCTTCTCATCTTCTCACCTTCTCATCTTCACATTTGCTCATCTTCACATCTTCTCTCACATCTTCTCTCACATCTGCTCATCTTCACATCTGCTCATCTTCACATCTTCTCTCACATCTGCTCATCTTCACATCTTCTCTCACATCTGCTCATCTTCACATCTTCTCTCACATCTGCTCATCTTCACATCTGCTCATCTTCATATCTTCTCTCACATCTTCTCTCACATCTTCTCTCATCTGCTCATCTTTCTTCATATCTTCTCTCACATCTGCTCATCTTCACATCTGCTCATCTTCACATCTGCTCATCTTCACATTTGCTCATCTTCACATCTTCTCTAACATCTTCTCTCACATCTGCTCATCTTCACATCTTCACATCTTCTCTCACATCTGCTCATCTTCACATCTGCTCATCTTCACATTTTCTCTCACATCTTCTCTCACATCTTCTCTCATCTGCTCATCTTTCTTCATATCTTCTCTCACATCTTCTCTCACATCTGCTCATCTTCACATCTGCTCATCTTCACATCTGCTCATCTTCACATTTGCTCATCTTCACATCTTCTCTCACATCTTCTCTCACATCTGCTCATCTTCACATCTGCTCATCTTCACATCTTCTCTCACATCTGCTCATCTTCACACCTGCTCATCTTCACATCTTCTCTCACATCTCTCATTCTCTCACATCTTCTCTCACATCTTCTCTCACATCTGGTCATCTTCACATCTTCTCTCACATCTGCTCATCTTCACATCTGCTCATCTTCACACCTTCTCTCACATCTTCTCACCTTCACATCTTCTCACCTTCACATCTTCTCTCCTTTCTCTCTCCCTTTTCTCTCTCTCGCCTTCTTTATCTTTCTCTCTTTAGGCCGAGGGTGGTGCCGGCGGTGAGTCACGAAACGTCAACCCTTTCGCACGAAATGAAGGTCGATCGTCAAAAACTGAGGTAAAATTGCGATTTTACTTGTCCTAAAGCAACCCTTTCGCACGAAATGAGGGTCGATCGGCAAAAACTGAGGAAAATTTGCGATTTGACTTGTCCCGGAGCAACCCTTTCGCACGAAATGAGGGTCGATCGGCAAAAACTGAGGTAAAATTGCGATTTGACTTGTGCCGGAGCAACCCTTTCGCACAAAATGAGGGTCGATCGGCAAAAACTGAGGTAAAATTGCGATTTGACTTGCCCCGGAGCAACCCTTTTCGCACGAAATGAGGGTCGATCGGCAAAAACTGAGGTAAAATTGCGATTTTTCGTGTGCCGGAGCAACCCTTTCGCACGAAGTGAGGGTCGATCGGCATGTCAGGAACTGAGGTAAAATTGCGATTTTACACCACTGTGTGCCGGACTGGTCTTGTTTAAAACGTCTGTGTTAAGAAGTCTCTGTTGTGTAAAAGTGTCTGTGTGTACAATTGTTTGTGTTTAAAAGTGTTTCGTGTGTAACAGCTTCTGTGTGTAAAAGCTTCTAATTTGTAAAAGCTCTGGTGGTCAACGTCTGTGTGTAAAACGTCTGTGTGTATAAGCGTCCTGTGTGTAAAAGTGTTTTGTGTGAAAGTGTTTGTGTGTAACGCCTCTGTGTGTAAAAGCGTCTGTGTGTAAAAGAGCCTGTGTGTAAAAATGTCTGTGTGTAAAAGCGTCTGTGTGTAAAAGTGTCTGTGTGTAAAGCTTCTGTGTGTAAAAGCTTCTCTGTGTAAAAGCGTCACATGTGTAAAAGCGTCTGTGGTGTAAAAGCGTCTGTGGGTAAAAGAGTCTGTGTGTAAAACCGTCTGTGTGTGAAAGCGTCTGTGGTGTAAAAGCGTCTGTGGGTAAAAGAGTCTGTGTGTAAAACCGTCTGTGTGTGAAAGCGTCTGTTGTGTAAAAGCGTCTGTGTGTAAAACCGTCTGTGTGTAAAAGCGTCTGTTGTGTAAAAGCGTCTGTGTGTCAAAGCCTCTGTGTGTAGAAGCGTCTGTGTGTAAAAGCGTCTGTGTGTAAAAGCTTCTGTGTGTAAAAGCGTCTGTGTGTAAAAGCGGCTGCGTTAAACGCTTCTGCGGTAAAAGCGTCTTGTGAAAAGTTTTTGTGTTTAAAAGTGTTGTATGTAAAGTGTTTGTGTTCAAAAGCGTCTGTGTAAAAGGCTTCTTTGTGCTGTGTGTAAAAGCGTCTGTGTGTAAAAGCGTCTGTGTGTAAAAGCGTCTGTGTGTAAAAGCGTCTGTGTGTAAAAGCGTCTGTGTGTAAAAGAGCCTATGTGTAAAAAGCGTCTGTGCGTAAAAGCGTCTGTGTGTAAAAGCGTTTGTGTGTCAGAGCTTCTGTGTGTAAAAGCGTCTGCGTGTAAAATCTTCTGCGTGTAAAAGCATCTATGTGTAAAAGTGTTTGTGTGTAAAAGTGTATGTATGTAAAAGTGTTTGTGTGCAAAATTGTCTGTGTGTAAAATCGTCTGTCTGTAAAAGCGTCTGTGTGTAAAAGTCTTTGTGTGTAAAAGCGTCTGTGTGTAAAAGTGTCTGTGTGTAAAAGCATCTGTGTAAAAGCGTATGTGTGTAAAAGCTTCTGTCTGTAAAAGCGTCTGTATGTGTAAAAGCTTTGTGTGTAAAAGCTTTGTGTGTAAAAGCGTCTGTGTGCAAAAGCTTCTGTGTGTAAAAGCTTTTGTGTGTACAAGCGTCTGTGCGTAAAAGGGTCTGTGTGTGAAAGTGTCTGTCTGTAAAAGCTTCTGTGTGTGAAAGCTTTTGTGTGTACAAGCGTCTGTGCGTAAAAGGGTCTGTGCGTGTTTGCGATGCAAACTATTGTGTTGCACTTCTGCTATTTTGTCTTAATACTCCTCTTCTCGACTACCTATAACACTTCTTTAATATATTGTTTCTAATATGGTGTCTCCATACTAACAAGAGAAGACCTGCTCCTCTACGCTCTCGGGCCATCCGTCGTCTAGTTTTTTTTGGTCTACTGTTTTTTTATTGTTCCCCAGATAGCTGGCAAGCTATAGGGGTTCTTACTTCTCAAAGGTGGGGTCTTCGGTGGCGAACTTTTGGCCAGGGTGCTGTGCAGGGTGCTGTCCAGACTGCGGTGGCGAAGTCTGGCAAAGGTGCTGTGCAGGGTGCTGTGCAGGGTAATTTAACGTAGCTATGGAAAATCACCATTTTCCATGGGAAAATCCACTATAAATCACCATTTTCAATAGCTATGTTAAATTACCAGAGGGTAACACATCTTTAATATATTGTTTCTAATATGGTGTCTCCATACTAACAAGAGAAGACCTGCTCCTCTACGCTCTCGGGCCATCCGTCGTCTAGTTTTTTTTTGGTCTACTGTTTTTTTATTGTTCCCCAGATAGCTGGCAAGCTATAGGGGTTCTTACTTCTCAAAGGTGGGGTCTTCGGTGGCGAACTTTTGGCCAGGGTGCTGTGCAGGGTGCTGTCCAGACTGCGGTGGCGAAGTCTGGCAAAGGTGCTGTGCAGGGTGCTGTGCAGGGTGCTGTCCAGGGTGCTGTCCAGATTGCGGTGGCGAAGTCTGGCAAAGGTGCTGTGCAGGGTGCTGTGCAGGCTGCTGTCCAGGCTGCTGTCCAGACTGCGGTGGCGAAGTCTGGCAAAGGTGCTGTGCAGGGTGCTGTGCAGGGTGCTGTGCAGGGTGCTGTGCAGACTGCGGTGGCGAAGTCTGGCAAAGGTGCTGTGCAGGGTGCTGTGCAGGCTGCTGTCCAGACTGCAGTGGCGAAGTCTGGCAAAGGTGCTGTGCAGGATGCTGCTGTGCAGGGTGCTGTCCAGACTGTGGTGACAAAGTCTGGCAAAGGTGCTGTGCAGGGTGCTCTGCAGGGTGTTGTCCAGAGTGCGGTGGCGAAGTCTGGCAAAGGTGCTGCGCAGGGTGCTGTGCAGTGCTGTGCCGGGCTGTCCAGACTGCGGTGGCGAAGTCTAGCAAAGGTGCTGTGCAGGGTGCTGTGCAGGGTGCTGTGCAGACTGCGGTGGCGAAGTCTGGCAAAGGTGCTGTGCAGGGTGCTGTGCAGGGTGCTGTCCAGACTGCGGTGGCGAATTCTGGCAAAGGTGCTGTGCAGGGTGCTGTCCAGACTGCGGTGGCGAAGTCTGTGCAGGGTGCTGTGCAGACTGCGGTGGCGAAGTCTGGCAAAGGTGCTGTGCAGGGTGCTGTGCTGTTCAGACTGCAATGGCGAAGTCTGGCAAAGGTGCTGTGCAGGTTCCTGTGCAGGGTGCTGTACTAGTGCGGTGGCGAAGTCTGGCAAAGGTGCTGTGCAGGGTGCTGTGCAGAGTGCTGTTCAGACTGCAGTGGCGAAGTCTGGCAAAGGTGCTGTGCAGAGTGCTGTTCAGACTGCAGTGGCGAAGTCTGGCAAAGGTGCTGTGCAGGGTGCTGTACTAGGGCGGTGGCGAAGTCTGGCAAAGGTGCTGTGCAGGGTGCTGTCCAGACTGCGGTGGCGAAGTCTGGCGAAGGTGCTGTGCAGGGTGCTGTGCAGGGTGCTGGGCAGGGTGCTGTGTAGGCTGCTGTGCAGGGTGTTGTCCAGAGTGCGGTGGCGACGTCTGGCAAAGGTGCTGTGCAGGGTGCTGTGCAGGAGACTGCGGTGGCGAAGTCTGGCAAAGGTGCTGTGCAGGGTGCTGTGCAGGGTGCTGTCCAGATTGCGGTGGCGAAGTCTGGCAAAGGTGCTGTGCAGGGTGTCCAGACTGCGGTGGCGAAGTGTGGCAAAGGTGCTGTGCAGGGTGCTGTCCAGACTGCGGTGGCGAAGTCTGTGCAGGTTGCTGTGCAGACTGCTGTGGCGAAGTCTGGCCAAGGTGCTGTGCAGGGTGCTGTGCAGAGTTTTCTCCAGACTGCGGTGGCGAAGTCTGGCACAGGTGCTGTGCAGGGTGCTCTGCAGGGTGCTCTGCAGGGTGTTGTTCAGAGTGCGGTGGCGAAGTCTGGCAAAGGTGCTGTGCAGGGTGCTGTACAGACTGCGGTGGCGAAGTCTGGCAAAGGTGCTGTGCAGGGTGCTGTGCAGGGTGCTGCGCTGTTCAGACTGCAATGGCGAAGTCTGGCAAAGGTGCTGTGCAGGGGGCTGTGCACGGTGCTGTGCAGGTTGCTGTGCAGGGTGCTGTACTAGTGCGGTGGCGAAGTCTGGCAAAGGTGCTGTGCAGGGTGCTGTGCAGAGTGCTGTTCAGACTCGTGGGCGAAGGTCTGGCAAAGGTGCTGTCAGGGTGCTGTGCATAAGTGCTGTTTCAGACTGCAGTGTGCGTGTCTGGGCAAAGGTGCTGTCAGGTATCCGTCAGGGTAGCTGTGGGGCAGGTGCTGTACTAGTGGGCGAAGGGAATTCTGGGGGGGGGGCAAGGGTGCTGTGGCAGGGTGCTGTGGGTCAAGGGTGCTGTCCGACTGCGGTGGCAAAGTCCTGGCCAGGTGCTGTGCAGGTGCTGTGGCAGACCTGGTGGTGGGGCAAGTCTGGCAAGGTGCTGGCAGGGTGCTGTGCAGGGTGCTTGTCCGATACGGTGGGCGAAGTCTGGCGAGAGTGGCTGGTGCATGGTGCTGTGCAGGTTGCGTGGCAGGGTGCCTGTGCGAAGTCCTGGCAAAGGTGCTGTGCAGGGTGCCTTGTGCAGGTGCTGTGCAGGGTGCTGTGCAGGGTACTGTCCAGACCGCCGTGGCGAAGTCTGGCAAAGGTGCTGTGCAGGGTGCTGTGCAGGGTGCTGTGCAGAGTGCTGTTCAGACTGCAGTGGCGAAGTCTGGCAAAGGTGCTGTGCAGGGTGCTGTGCAGGGTGCTGTGCAGGGTGCTGTCCACACTGCGGTGGCGAAGTCTGGCAAAGGTGCTGTGCAGGGTGCTGCGCAGGGTGCAGAAAGCTGTGCAGGGTGCTGTGCAGGGTGCTGTGCAGCGTGCTGTGCTTTGGTTCCCACGTTGGGAACCGTCAGTTCCAACCTTTAGGAACCGGAAGTTCTTTGCAATGGTAACCTATGGTTCCCAGGTTGGGAAGCATGAGTTCCAACCTCTGGTAACCGGCAGTTGCTTGCAATGGTAACGCATTGTTTTGAGGTTGGGAACCAGGAGTTCCAACCTCTGGGAACCGGCAGTTCCTTGCAATGGTAACCTGTGATTCCCACGTTGGCAACAGTGAGTTCCAACCTTTGGGAACCGGCAGTTCCTTGCCATGAACCAAACGCAAACATTCCGGTACCGGTCCATTAAGCAAAACAAAGCGTTCTTTACCGGTCCATTAAGCAAAACCATAAAGTTGTAAAGAAACTGTTTTCATATCATTTTGACATGCACCTTTTTCGTGCAAAAAACATTTTTATGCCGGCCCAACAGCCAAACGCAAACATTCCGCTACCGGTCCATTAAGCAAAACAAAAGGTTATGTTACCGGCTCAGTAAACAAAACAAAACAATATTAAGAACCATGAGTTCTAACTTTTTGCAATCAACAGATCCTTCCACTGGTAACGTTACTTTTTCAGGCTTGGAACCATGAGTTTCAATCTTTGGGAACCCGCAGTTCCTTACAATGAAAGCCGCTTAGCTTCGAAAACATAAATTCTAACTTCTGGGAACCGGCAATTCCTTGCAATGGTAACCTCTGGTTCGCAGGTTGGGGACCGTAAGTTTCAAGGTCTGGGAACCGGCAGTTCCTTGCCATGGTAACCTTTGGTTCCCACGTTGGGAACCATCAGTTCCAACCTTTAGGAAACGGAAGTTCTTTGCAATGGTAACCTATGGTTCCCAGGTTGGGAACCATGACTTCTAACCTGTGGGAACCGGCAGTTCCTTGCAATGGTAACCTGTGGTTCCCACGTTGGCAAGCGTGAGCTCTAACCTTTGGGACCCGGCAGTTCCTTGCCATGAACCAAACGCAAACATTCCGGTACCGGTCCATTAAGCAAAACAAAGCGTTCTTTACCGGTCCATTAAGCAAAACCATAAAGTTGTAAAGAAACTGTTTTCATATCATTTTGACATGCACCTTTTTCGTGCAAAAACATTTTTATGTCGGCCCAGCAGCCGAACGCAAACATTCCGCTACCTGTCCATTAAGCAAAACAAAAGGTTCTGTTACCGGCTCAGTAAACAAAACAAAACAACATTAAGAACCATGAGTTTTAACTTTTTGGAATCAACAGATCCTTCCACTGGTAACGTATGCTTTTTCAGGTTTGGAACCATGAGTTTCAAGCTTTCGCAACCGGCAATTCCTTACAATGATAGTTGCCTAGCTTCGAAAACATAAGTTCTAACCTCTGGGAACCGGCAATTCCTTGCAATAGTAACCTCTGGCTCCCAGGTTGGGAACGGTAAGTTTCAAGGTCTGGGAACCGGCAGTTCCTTGCCATGGTAACCTTTGGTTCCCACGTTGGGAACCATCAGTTCCAACCTTTAGGAAACGGAAGTTCTTTGCCATGGACCATACGCAAACATTCCGGTACCGATTAAGCAAAACCATAAAGTTGTAAAGAAACTGTTAACCGGCAGTTGCTTGCAATGGTAACCCATGGTTCCCAGGTTGGGAACCAGGAGTTCCAACCTCTGGGAACCGGCAGTTCCTTGCAATGGTAACCTGTGGTTCCCACGTTGGCAACCGTGAGTTCCAACCTTTGGAAACCGGCAGGAACCAAACGCAAACATTCCGGTACCGGTCCATTAAGCAAAACAAAGCGTTCCGTACCGGTCCATCAAGCAAAACCATAAAATTGTAAAGAAACTGTTTTCATATCATTTTGACATGCACCATTTTTGTGCAAAAACATTTTTATGCCGGCCCAACAGCCAAACGCAAACATTCCGCTACCGGTCCATTAAGCAAAACAAAAGGTGCTGTTACCGGCTCAGTAAACAAAACAAAACAACATTAAGAACCATGAGTTTTAACTTTTTGCAATCAACAGATCCTTCCACTGGTAACATTACTTTTTCAGGCTTGGAACCATGAGCTTCAAGCTTTCGCAACCGGCAATTCCTTACAATGATAGCTGCTTAGCTTCGAAAACATAAATTCTAACTTCTGGGAACCGGCAGTTCCTTGCAATGGTAACCTCTGGTTCCCAACCGGAACCGTAAGTTTCAAGGTCTGGGAACCGGCAGTTCCTTGCCATGGTAACCTTTGTTTCCCACGTTGGGAACCATCAGTTCCAACCTTTAGGAACCGGAAGTTCTTTGCAATGGTAACCTATGGTTCCCAGGTTGGGAAGCATGAGTTCCAACCCCTGGGAACCGGCAGTTGCTTGCAATGGTAACCCATGGTTCCCAGGTTGGGAACCAGGAGTTCCAACCTCTGGGAACCGGCAGTTCCTTGCAATGGTAACCTGTGGTTCCCACGTTGGCGACAGTGAGTTCCAACCTTTGGGAGCCGGCAGTTCCTTGCCATGAACCAAACGCAAACATTCCGGTACTGGTCCATTAAGCAAAACAAAGCGTTCTGTACCGGTCCATTAAGCAAAACCATAAAGTTGTAAAGAAACTGTTTTCATATCATTTTGACATGCACCTTTTTCGTGCAAAAACTTTTTTTTTTGCCGGCCCAACAGCCAAACGCAAACATTCCGCTACCGGTCCATTAAGCAAAACAAAAGGTTCTGTTACCGGCTCAGTAAACAAAACAAAACAACATTAAGAATCATGAGTTTTAATTTTTCTCTATCAACACATTCTTCCACTGGTAACGTATGCTTTTTCAGGTTTGGAACCATGATTTCCAAACTTTGGGAATCCGCAGTTCCTTACAATGATAGTTGCCTAGCTTCGCAAACATAAATTCTAACTTCTGGGAACCGGCAATTCCTTGCAATGGTAACCTCTGGTTCCCAGGTTGGACACCGTAAGTTTCAAGGTCTGGGAACCGGCAGTTCCTTGCCATGGTAACCTTTGGTTCCCACGTTGGGAACTGAACCATCAGTTCCAACCTTTTCTATCTGGGGTCTATGCCGGTGTAATTTTTGTTTTGTTTTTTGTTTTTATTTTGTTTGTTCCCCAGATAGCTGGCAAGCTATAGGGGTTCTTACGTCTCAAAGGTGGGGTCTTCGGTGGCGAACTTTTGGCCAAGGTGCTGTGCAGGGTGCTGTGCAGGGTGCTGTCCAGACTGCGGTGGCGAAGTCTGGCAAAGGTGCTGTGCAGGGTGCTGTGCAGGGTGCTGTCCAGATTGCGGTGGCGAAGTCTGGCAAAGGTGCTGTGCAGGGTGCTGTGCAGGGTGCTGTGCAGGGTGCGGTGGCGAAGTCTGGCAAAGGTGCTGTGCAGGGTGTTGTCCAGACTGCGGCGGCGAAGCAAAGGTGCTGTGCAGGGTGCTCTGCAGGGTGCTGTCCAGACTGCGGTGGCGAAGTCTGGCAAAGGTGCTGTGCAGCGTGCTGTGCAGGGTGCTGTCCAGACTGCGGTGGCGAAGTCTGGCAAAGGTGCTGTGCAGGGTGCTGTCCAGGGTGCTGTCCAGACTGCGGTGGCGAAGTCTGGCAAAGGTGCTGTGCAGGGTGCTGTGCAGGGTCCTGTGCACGGTGCTGTGCAGGGTGCTGTGCAGGGTGCTGTCCAGACTCTGACTGCGGCGGCGAAGTCTGGCAAAGGTGCTGTGCAGGGTGCTGTGCAGGGTGTTGTCCAGACTGCGGTGGCGAAGTTGGCAAAGGTGCTGTGCAGGGTGCTCTGCAGGGTGTTGTCCAGAGTGCGGTGGCGAGTCTGGCAAAGGTGCTGTTCAGGGTGCTGTGCAGGGCTGTCCAGACTGCGGTGGCGAAGTTTTGCAAAGGTGCTGTGCAGGGTGCTGTGCAGGGTGCTGTCCAGACTGCGGTGGCGAAGTCTGGCAAAGGTGCTGTGCAGGCTGCGGCGGCGAAGTCTGGCAAAGGTGCTGTGCAGGGTGCTGTGCAGGGTGCTGTCCAGACTGCGGTGGCGAAGTCTGGCAAAGGTGCTGTGCAGGGTGCTGCGCAGGGTGCTGTCCAGACTGCGGTGGCGAAGTCTGGCAAAGGTGCTGTGCAGGGTGCTGTGCAGGGCGCTGTGCGAAGTCTGGCAAAGGTGCTGTGCAGGGTGCTGACCAAGACTCCCAAAATCCAACAAGGGCTGCCGGTCAAAGCTTCAGACAGTGCCTATTGCCCTTGATGGGGGGCAAGCAATCAGTCTAGGGGGTGCCCGCGGCGGCTCGTGGTAACCCTTTTTTTTGTGTTTTTTTTTGTTTTTTTTCCTAGGGAAAAAACGCAAAAAGAAAACAATCCAAAAAAACAATCCAAAAAGGGGGTGCCACCAAAAAAAAAAAGGAGTACCACGAGCCGCCGCGGGCACCCCCTAGACTGATTGCTTGCCCCCCCACAAGGGCAATAGGCATTGTCTGAAGCTTTGACTAGGCAGCCTTGTTGGATTTTGGGAGTCTTGGTCGCAGCTTGGCAGCAGGCAACGCAGCAGACTGTGGACTTTGAGAGCAAGTGGTATCAATAAGCTGCGGCGATTAGGGAGAAGCACAAAGTCTCTCTGAGTTTCAAACCGTGCGCTGTTTATTGTTGTTTGTTTTGTTATTGTATTTTTATTGTTTTTGTTTTGTTTTTTGTTTGTTTTTTTGGTTTGTTTTTTTTGGGTTTGTTTTTTTGGTTTGTTTTTTTGGTTTTTTTAATTATTTGCTGGTTTCCAGTAAAATAAAGCCTTTTACGTCATAACCTTTCCCTTCCTTTCCCTTCCTGTCCCTTCCGTTCTCTTCCTTTACCTTCCTTTCCCTTTCTCTCTTTCTTTCCCTTTCTTTCCGTTCCTTTCCCGTCCTTTCCCTTCCTTTCCCTTCCTTTCCCTTCCTGTCCCTTCCGTTCCCTTCCTTTCCCTTCCTTTCCCTTCCTTTCCCGTTCTCTCTTTCTTTCCCTTCCTTTTCCTTCCTTTCCCTTCCTTTCCCTTCCTTTCATTTCCTTTCCTGTCCCTCTTCCTTTCCCTTCCTTTCCCTTGCACCCACACCGTCCGCACACCACCGTTCAAAGCAGCTCGCTCCCCACGCGGTTAACCAATTAAACGAGAACCCAAGCATCGAAGATGCTTTTGGGAAAGCAACACCATTTAATTTAATAACTTAGATTAAAAAAATGCACACGCCAAGCGAGAACCCAAAAAAGCAAATCATCCTACCCCTTGTCTCCACCTATTCCCTAGCCCCAACCCTTTGCATCGATTTTATCGGTTAATCTATATGCTCACATAGCCAGCCGACAAGCAACCATTTTCCATGCCCACTCTCCCCACCCATTTCCAGCCACTCCCTTGTACCCACGCCGTCCGCAGCCATCCACGCAGCCAAGCTCGCTCATCCCCAGCGGCTTCTTCTCCCCACTCGTTCCACCTATTTCCAGCCACTCCCTTGCACCCACGCCGTCTGCAGCCGTTCGCGCAGCCAAGCTCGCTCATTTCCCCCACCCACTCCCTTGACTCCCGCCGTCCGCAGCCGTCCGCGCAACCAAGCTCGCTGATCTCCAGCGGCTTCTTCTCCCCACCCATTTCCAGCCACCCCCCTCGCAGCCGTCCGCCCACGCCGTCCGCAGCCGTCCGCGCAGCCAAGCTCGCTCATCCCGAGCGACTTCTTCTCCCCACCCAATTTCCAGCAACCCGTTGTACCACGCCGTCCGCAGCCGTCCGCGCAGCCAAGCTCGCTCATCCCCAGCGGCTTCTTCTCCCCGCCCATTTCCAGCCACTCCCTTGCACCCGCCGTCCGCAGCCGTCCGCGCAGGCAAGCTCGCTGATCGCTGATCTCCAGCGGCATCTTGTCCCCACCGATTTGCCGTCCGAAGAAGATTTTTTGGTATAGGGGGCTTCTGTTGTTGCAAAGGTTCCAAAATAATGGGGATTTCAATTTGACTTAGTGGTATGCTATGGTTTTGGTCTAATTGTTTCTGTATCTTTGGTTTAGTTGTTTTCAGCTTTCTTTTACATTTCTCAGATTCAAATAAATCTATCTGTCATTGTATGTCCTCTTTATTTCTTCGTTTCAAGAATTTGTTGTATTTTTCATTGTTTCTCTTACCTCATTATGTTTCATTTTGTCTTGCTAATTCTTGTACTACCTCTGATTTTTTCTAGGGTTCAGAGTGTATATATATATATATATTATTATATTATATTAAATGCATATATGTTGTTTATATTCTGGATTGTTTTCTCTCATCCTTAGGCTTACTTCTATAATAACATTGATTCTTTTCTTTATTTCTTGTTGCTTCCTGATATTTTCTTATGTAATGTTTTTCTTTGTGCATCTTTCCCTTATTTTGTTCATGTCTTCATTTTCCCTGCTTTCCTTTTTGGATTTACATAACTACTAGTTTTTGGGTGTCTTCATTCCTTCTGTGGTTGTAGTTGCTTTTTCTTTTGCACGTTCTAGGTTTGTGTGGCTTGGTCTGTTGTTTTGTTGGTTGATTTCTGGTGGTGCCCCTGTAATTTTGTAATGTCACATTTCAATGTAATGTTGTTAAAATTTCAAGAATGTATGTATGTCTATGTATCTATCGTTGTACCTATCTATATATGTATGTATGCATGTATGCGTGTATGCGTGTATGCATGTATGTATGCATGCATCATGTATCTATGATGATCGTTTGTTACCAAGATATAGTGAAACCATTTTATTTTTTTTGTATCGGTTCCACTCCAAATCGAAAAGTTCGCAAAAGTTAGGACGATTTCAATATCAGTTCGAAATAAGGGTGGTTTCAGAACCGGTGTGCCTAAAACCACTTTTCCTTGGAAAAAACCAGGTGAACCCAGTCCAAAAACCAAAAATAAGACAAGACTTTGCAAGGGTGGAAACAGAACCGACCCCCTAATTCATATCATCATGAAACCCCCAAAATTCAGCAGCAGAAATGCCACATCTCCACATCTCCACTCTTGACTCCTTGCTTGCCTGCTTGCTTCGAGCAGCTGCGTGAACAGGCCCGGCGACCCAGCCCAATGCAACTGTGCCCATCTCCCTACCTACAGCCCCCACCCACCATTCTCCAAGAGAATCGCCCTCCCTCCCCCCCAGCCCTGGCTGTGCCATAGCTGCAATGGGTACCCCCCACAAAAAAGAAAACAAGGTTTAGGGCAAACAAACAGGCACTCATTTGGCACATCTTGAACACTCTTACAGCTCCACCCACATGCTCTGCCCTTCCCTAAGCCACCCGGGAGCCTTCTCCTCACTTGGCTCTCTTGCGCCCTGCTAGCTCCGGCTGCCATCTCCCATCCACCCATGGCAGCCTCATGTGCCCCACCAAACAAACGATCATCATAGATACATGATGCATGCATACATACATGCATACATGCATACACGCATACATGCATACATACATAGATAGATAGGTACAACGATAGATACATAGACATACATACATTCTTGAAATTTTAACAACATTACATTGAAATGTGACATTACAAAATTACAGGGGCACCACCAGAAATCAACCAACAAAACAACAGACCAAGCCACACAAACCTAGAACGTGCAAAAGAAAAATCAACTACAACCACAGAAGGAATGAAGACACCCAAAAACTAGTAGTTATGTAAATCCAAAAAGGAAAGCAGGGAAAATGAATACATGAACAAAATAAGGGAAAGATGCACAAAGAAAAACATTACATAAGCAAATATCAGGAAGCAACAAAAAATAAAGAAAAGAATCAATGTTATTATAGAAGTAAGCCTAAGGATGAGAGAAAACAATCCAGAATATAAACAACATATATGCATTTAATATAATATAATATAATACAATACAATACAATATAATATAATATAATATAATATATATATATATATATACACTCTGAACCCTAGAAAAAATCAGAGGTAGTACAAGAATTAGCAAGACAAAATGAAACAGAATGAGGTAAGAGAAACAATGAAAAATACAACAGATTCTTGAAACGAAGAAATAAAGAGGAAATACAGTGACAGATAGATTTATTTGAATCTGAGAAATGTAAAAGAAAGCTGAAAACAACTAAACCAAAGATAAAGAAACAATTAGACCAAAATTATCGCATACCACTAAGTCAAGTTGAAATCCCCATTATTTTGGAACCTTTGCAACAACAGAAGCCCCCTATACAAAAAAAACTTCTTTCCGCAGCCGTCCGCGCAGCCAAGCTCGCTCATCCCCACAGCTTCTTCTCCCCACCCATTTCCAGCCACTCCCTTGCACCCGCCGTCCGCAGCCGTCCGCGCAGGCAAGCTCGCTGATCGCTGATCTCCAGCGGCTTCTTTTCCCCACCGATTTGCCGTCCGAAGAAGATTTTTTTGTATAGGGGGCTTCTGTTGTTGCAAAGGTTCCAAAATAATGGGGATTTCAATTTGACTTAGTGGTATGCTATGGTTTGGGTCTAATTGTTTCTGTATCTTTGGTTTAGTTGTTTTCAGCTTTCTTTTACATTTCTCAGATTCAAATAAATCTATCTGTCATTGTATGTCCTCTTTATTTCTTCGTTTCAAGAATTTGTTGTATTTTTCATTGTTTCTCTTACCTCATTCTGTTTCATTTTGTCTTGCTAATTCTTGTACTACCTCTGATTTGTTCTAGGGTTCAGAGTGTATATATATATTATATTATATTATATTAAATGCATATATGTTGTTTATATTCTGGATTGTTTTCTCTCATCCTTAGGCTTACTTCTATAATAACATTGATTCTTTTCTTTATTTCTTGTTGCTTCCTGATATTTTCTTATGTAATGTTTTTCTTTGTGCATCTTTCCCTTATTTTGTTCATGTCTTCATTTTCCCTGCTTTCCTTTTTGGATTTACATAACTACTAGTTTTTGGGTGTCTTCATTCCTTCTGTGGTTGTAGTTGCTTTTTCTTTTGCACGTTCTAGGTTTGTGTGGCTTGGTCTGTTGTTTTGTTGGTTGATTTCTGGTGGTGCCCCTGTAATTTTGTAATGTCACATTTCAATGTAATGTTGTTAAAATTTCAAGAATGTATGTATGTCTATGTATCTATCGTTGTACCTATCTATATATGTATGTATGCATGTATGCGTGTATGCGTGTATGCATGTATGTATGCATGCATCATGTATCTATGATGATCGTTTGTTACCAAGATATAGTGAAACCATTTTATTTTTTTTGTATCGGTTCCACTCCAAATCGAAAAGTTCGCAAAAGTTAGGACGATTTCAATATCAGTTCGAAATAAGGGTGGTTTCAGAACCGGTGTGCCTAAAACCACTTTTCCTTGGAAAAAACCAGGTGAACCCAGTCCAAAAACCAAAAATAAGACAAGACTTTGCAAGGGTGGAAACAGAACCGACCCCCTAATTCATATCATCATGAAACCCCCAAAATTCAGCAGCAGAAATGCCACATCTCCACATCTCCACTCTTGACTCCTTGCTTGCCTGCTTGCTTCGAGCAGCTGCGTGAACAGGCCCGGCGACCCAGCCCAATGCAACTGTGCCCATCTCCCTACCTACAGCCCCCACCCACCATTCTCCAAGAGAATCGCCCTCCCTCCCCCCCAGCCCTGGCTGTGCCATAGCTGCAATGGGTACCCCCCACAAAAAAGAAAACAAGGTTTAGGGCAAACAAACAGGCACTCATTTGGCACATCTTGAACACTCTTACAGCTCCACCCACATGCTCTGCCCTTCCCTAAGCCACCCGGGAGCCTTCTCCTCACTTGGCTCTCTTGCGCCCTGCTAGCTCCGGCTGCCATCTCCCATCCACCCATGGCAGCCTCATGTGCCCCACCAAACAAACGATCATCATAGATACATGATGCATGCATACATACATGCATACATGCATACACGCATACATGCATAGATAGATAGGTACAACGATAGATACATAGACATACATACATTCTTGAAATTTTAACAACATTACATTGAAATGTGACATTACAAAATTACAGAGGCACCACCAGAAATCAACCAACAAAACAACAGACCAAGCCACACAAACCTAGAACGTGCAAAAGAAAAATCAACTACAACCACAGAAGGAATGAAGACACCCAAAAACTAGTAGTTATGTAAATCCAAAAAGGAAAGCAGGGAAAATGAATACATGAACAAAATAAGGGAAAGATGCACAAAGAAAAACATTACATAAGCAAATATCAGGAAGCAACAAAAAATAAAGAAAAGAATCAATGTTATTATAGAAGTAAGCCTAAGGATGAGAGAAAACAATCCAGAATATAAACAACATATATGCATTTAATATAATATAATATAATATATATATATACACTCTGAACCCTAGAACAAATCAGAGGTAGTACAAGAATTAGCAAGACAAAATGAAACAGAATGAGGTAAGAGAAACAATGAAAAATACAACAGATTCTTGAAACGAAGAAATAAAGAGGAAATACAGTGACAGATAGATTTATTTGAATCTGAGAAATGTAAAAGAAAGCTGAAAACAACTAAACCAAAGATAAAGAAACAATTAGACCAAAATTATCGCATACCACTAAGTCAAGTTGAAATCCCCATTATTTTGGAACCTTTGCAACAACAGAAGCCCCCTATACAAAAAAAACTTCTTTCCGCAGCCGTCCGCGCAGCCAAGCTCGCTCATCCCCACAGCTTCTTCTCCCCACCCATTTCCAGCCACTCCCTTGCACCCGCCGTCCGCAGCCGTCCGCGCAGGCAAGCTCGCTGATCGCTGATCTCCAGCGGCTTCTTTTCCCCACCGATTTGCCGTCCGAAGAAGATTTTTTTGTATAGGGGGCTTCTGTTGTTGCAAAGGTTCCAAAATAATGGGGATTTCAATTTGACTTAGTGGTATGCTATGGTTTGGGTCTAATTGTTTCTGTATCTTTGGTTTAGTTGTTTTCAGCTTTCTTTTACATTTCTCAGATTCAAATAAATCTATCTGTCATTGTATGTCCTCTTTATTTCTTCGTTTCAAGAATTTGTTGTATTTTTCATTGTTTCTCTTACCTCATTATGTTTCATTTTGTCTTGCTAATTCTTGTACTACCTCTGATTTTTTCTAGGGTTCAGAGTGTATATATATATATATATTATTATATTATATTAAATGCATATATGTTGTTTATATTCTGGATTGTTTTCTCTCATCCTTAGGCTTACTTCTATAATAACATTGATTCTTTTCTTTATTTTTTGTTGCTTCCTGATATTTTCTTATGTAATGTTTTTCTTTGTGCATCTTTCCCTCATTTTGTTCATGTCTTCATTTTCCCTGCTTTCCTTTTTGGATTTACATAACTACTAGTTTTTGGGTGTCTTCATTCCTTCTGTGGTTGTAGTTGCTTTTTCTTTTGCACGTTCTAGGTTTGTGTGGCTTGGTCTGTTGTTTTGTTGGTTGATTTCTGGTGGTGCCCCTGTAATTTTGTAATGTCACATTTCAATGTAATGTTGTTAAAATTTCAAGAATGTATGTATGTCTATGTATCTATCGTTGTACCTATCTATATATGTATGTATGTATGCGTGTATGCATGTATGTATGCATGCATCATGTATCTATGATGATCGTTTGTTACCAAGATATAGTGAAACCATTTTTATTTTTTTTGTATCGGTTCCACTCCAAATCGAAAAGTTCGCAAAAGTTAGGACGATTTCAATATCAGTTCGAAATAAGGGTGGTTTCAGAACCGGTGTGCCTAAAACCACTTTTCCTTGGAAAAAACCAGGTGAACCCAGTCCAAAAACCAAAAATAAGACAAGACTTTGCAAGGGTGGAAACAGAACCGACCCCCTAATTCATATCATCATGAAACCCCCAAAATTCAGCAGCAGAAATGCCACATCTCCACATCTCCACTCTTGACTCCTTGCTTGCCTGCTTGCTTCGAGCAGCTGCGTGAACAGGCCCGGCGACCCAGCCCAATGCAACTGTGCCCATCTCCCTACCTACAGCCCCCACCCACCATTCTCCAAGAGAATCGCCCTCCCTCCCCCCCAGCCCTGGCTGTGCCATAGCTGCAATGGGTACCCCCCACAAAAAAGAAAACAAGGTTTAGGGCAAACAAACAGGCACTCATTTGGCACATCTTGAACACTCTTACAGCTCCACCCACATGCTCTGCCCTTCCCTAAGCCACCCGGGAGCCTTCTCCTCACTTGGCTCTCTTGCGCCCTGCTAGCTCCGGCTGCCATCTCCCATCCACCCATGGCAGCCTCATGTGCCCCACCAAACAAACGATCATCATAGATACATGATGCATGCATACATACATGCATACATGCATACACGCATACATGCATACATACATAGATAGATAGGTACAACGATAGATACATAGACATACATACATTCTTGAAATTTTAACAACATTACATTGAAATGTGACATTACAAAATTACAGAGGCACCACCAGAAATCAACCAACAAAACAACAGACCAAGCCACACAAACCTAGAACGTGCAAAAGAAAAATCAACTACAACCACAGAAGGAATGAAGACACCCAAAAACTAGTAGTTATGTAAATCCAAAAAGGAAAGCAGGGAAAATGAATACATGAACAAAATAAGGGAAAGATGCACAAAGAAAAACATTACATAAGCAAATATCAGGAAGCAACAAAAAATAAAGAAAAGAATCAATGTTATTATAGAAGTAAGCCTAAGGATGAGAGAAAACAATCCAGAATATAAACAACATATATGCATTTAATATAATATAATATAATACAATACAATACAATATAATATAATATAATATAATATATATATATATATATACACTCTGAACCCTAGAAAAAATCAGAGGTAGTACAAGAATTAGCAAGACAAAATGAAACAGAATGAGGTAAGAGAAACAATGAAAAATACAACAGATTCTTGAAACGAAGAAATAAAGAGGAAATACAGTGACAGATAGATTTATTTGAATCTGAGAAATGTAAAAGAAAGCTGAAAACAACTAAACCAAAGATAAAGAAACAATTAGACCAAAATTATCGCATACCACTAAGTCAAGTTGAAATCCCCATTATTTTGGAACCTTTGCAACAACAGAAGCCCCCTATACAAAAAAAACTTCTTTCCGCAGCCGTCCGCGCAGCCAAGCTCGCTCATCCCCACAGCTTCTTCTCCCCACCCATTTCCAGCCACTCCCTTGCACCCGCCGTCCGCAGCCGTCCGCGCAGGCAAGCTCGCTGATCGCTGATCTCCAGCGGCTTCTTTTCCCCACCGATTTGCCGTCCGAAGAAGATTTTTTTGTATAGGGGGCTTCTGTTGTTGCAAAGGTTCCAAAATAATGGGGATTTCAATTTGACTTAGTGGTATGCTATGGTTTGGGTCTAATTGTTTCTGTATCTTTGGTTTAGTTGTTTTCAGCTTTCTTTTACATTTCTCAGATTCAAATAAATCTATCTGTCATTGTATGTCCTCTTTATTTCTTCGTTTCAAGAATTTGTTGTATTTTTCATTGTTTCTCTTACCTCATTATGTTTCATTTTGTCTTGCTAATTCTTGTACTACCTCTGATTTTTTCTAGGGTTCAGAGTGTATATATATATATATATTATTATATTATATTAAATGCATATATGTTGTTTATATTCTGGATTGTTTTCTCTCATCCTTAGGCTTACTTCTATAATAACATTGATTCTTTTCTTTATTTCTTGTTGCTTCCTGATATTTTCTTATGTAATGTTTTTCTTTGTGCATCTTTCCCTTATTTTGTTCATGTCTTCATTTTCCCTGCTTTCCTTTTTGGATTTACATAACTACTAGTTTTTGGGTGTCTTCATTCCTTCTGTGGTTGTAGTTGCTTTTTCTTTTGCACGTTCTAGGTTTGTGTGGCTTGGTCTGTTGTTTTGTTGGTTGATTTCTGGTGGTGCCCCTGTAATTTTGTAATGTCACATTTCAATGTAATGTTGTTAAAATTTCAAGAATGTATGTATGTCTATGTATCTATCGTTGTACCTATCTATATATGTATGTATGCATGTATGCGTGTATGCGTGTATGCATGTATGTATGCATGCATCATGTATCTATGATGATCGTTTGTTACCAAGATATAGTGAAACCATTTTATTTTTTTTGTATCGGTTCCACTCCAAATCGAAAAGTTCGCAAAAGTTAGGACGATTTCAATATCAGTTCGAAATAAGGGTGGTTTCAGAACCGGTGTGCCTAAAACCACTTTTCCTTGGAAAAAACCAGGTGAACCCAGTCCAAAAACCAAAAATAAGACAAGACTTTGCAAGGGTGGAAACAGAACCGACCCCCTAATTCATATCATCATGAAACCCCCAAAATTCAGCAGCAGAAATGCCACATCTCCACATCTCCACTCTTGACTCCTTGCTTGCCTGCTTGCTTCGAGCAGCTGCGTGAACAGGCCCGGCGACCCAGCCCAATGCAACTGTGCCCATCTCCCTACCTACAGCCCCCACCCACCATTCTCCAAGAGAATCGCCCTCCCTCCCCCCCAGCCCTGGCTGTGCCATAGCTGCAATGGGTACCCCCCACAAAAAAGAAAACAAGGTTTAGGGCAAACAAACAGGCACTCATTTGGCACATCTTGAACACTCTTACAGCTCCACCCACATGCTCTGCCCTTCCCTAAGCCACCCGGGAGCCTTCTCCTCACTTGGCTCTCTTGCGCCCTGCTAGCTCCGGCTGCCATCTCCCATCCACCCAGGCAGCCTCATGTGCCCCACCAAACAAACGATCATCATAGATACATGATGCATGCATACATACATGCATACATGCATACACGCATACATGCATACATACATAGATAGATAGGTACAACGATAGATACATAGACATACATACATTCTTGAGATTTTAACAACATTACATTGAAATGTGACATTACAAAATTACAGAGGCACCACCAGAAATCAACCAACAAAACAACAGACCAAGCCACACAAACCTAGAACGTGCAAAAGAAAAATCAACTACAACCACAGAAGGAATGAAGACACCCAAAAACTAGTAGTTATGTAAATCCAAAAAGGAAAGCAGGGAAAATGAATACATGAACAAAATAAGGGAAAGATGCACAAAGAAAAACATTACATAAGCAAATATCAGGAAGCAACAAAAAATAAAGAAAAGAATCAATGTTATTATAGAAGTAAGCCTAAGGATGAGAGAAAACAATCCAGAATATAAACAACATATATGCATTTAATATAATATAAGATATATATACTACAATTACAATTATAATATAATATAATATAAATAAATAAGTTATAATATAAATAACTATGTATATACAACTGAACCCTAGAAAAATCAGAGGTAGTAATACAAGAATTAGCAGACAGAATGAAACAGAATGATGGGTACAGAGAAAACAATGAAAAATACACCAGATCTTGAAACGAAGAATAAGAGGAAATACAGTGACAGATAAATTTATGTGAAATCTGAGAAAGTGTAAAAGAAAGCTGAAAACAAACCTTTAACCCCACGATAAAGAAACAATTAGGACCAAAATTATCGCATACCAATAAGTCAAGTTGAAATTCCCCCCCATTATTTTGCGGAAACCTTGCAACAACAGAAGCCCCCCTATACAAAAAAACTTCTTTACACGCAGCCGTCCGCGCAGCCAAGCTCGCTCATCCCCACAGCTTCTTCTCCCCACCCATTTCCAGCCACTCCCTTGCACCCACGCCGTCCGCAACCGTCCGCGCAGCCAAGCTCGCTCATCCCCAGCGGCTTCTCCCCATCCATTTCCAGCCACTCCCTTGCAACCACCGTCCGCAGCCGTCCGTGCGGCCAAGCTCGCTCATCCCCAGCGGCTTCTTCTCCCCATCCATTTCCAGCCACCCTTGCACCCACGCCGTCCGCAGCCGTCCGCGCAGCCAAGCTCGCTCATCCCCACAGCTTCTTCTCCCCACCCATTTCCAGCCACTCCCTTGCACCCACGCCGTCCGCAACCGTCCGCGCAGCCAAGCTCGCTCATCCCCAGGGGCTTCTTCTCCCCACCCATTTCAAGCCACTCCCTTGCACCCACGCCGTCCCCAGCCGTCCGCGCAGCCAAGCTCGCTCATCCCCAGCGGCTTCTTCTCCCCCACCCATTTCCAGCCACTCCCTTGCACCCACGCCGTCCGCAGCCCAAGAATGCTACAATTCTTTGCGTTTCGCAGCTGTGTTGCTTGGATTAGTTCTAACAGGAATGCTGCAATTCTTTGCGTTTCGCAGCTGTGTTGCTTGGAATTTCTTAGAACTGTTAGTTCTAACAGGAATGCTGCAATTCTTTGCGTTTCGCAGCTGTGTTGCTTGGAATCTCTTAGAGCTGTTAGTTCTAACAGGCATGCTGCAATTCTTTGCGTTTCGCAGCTGTGTTGCTTGGAATCTCTTGGAACTGTTAGTTCTAACAGGAATGCTGCAATTCTTTGCGTTTCGCAGCTGCGTTGCTTGGAATCTCAACTGTTAGTTCTAACAGGAATGCTGCAATTCTTTGCGTTTCGCAGCTGTGTTGCTTGGAATCTCTTTGAACTGTTGGTTCTAACAGGAATGCTGCAATTCTTTGCGTTTCGCAGCTGTTGCTTGGAATCTCTTAGAACTGTTAGTTCTAACAGGAATGCTGCAATTCTTTGCGTTTCGCAGCTGTGTTGCTTGGAATCTCTTAGAACTGTTAGTTCTAACAGGCATGCTGCAATTCTTTGCGTTTCGCAGCTGCGTTGCTTGGAATCTCTTGGAACTGTTAGTTCTAACAGGAATGCTGCAATTCTTTGCGTTTCGCAGCTGTGTTGCTTGGAATCTCTTAGAACTGTTGGTTCTAACAGGAATGCTGCAATTCTTTGCGTTTCGCAGCTGTGTTGCTTGGAATCTCTCTTAGAATTGTTAGTTCTAACAGGAATGCTGCAATTCTTCGCGTTTCGCAACTGTGTTGCTTGAAGTTTCTTACAACTGGTAGTTCAAACAGGAATGCTGCAATTCTTTGCGTTTCGCAGCTGTGTTGCTTGGAATCTCTTAGAACTGTTAGTTCTAACAGGAATGCTGCAATTCTTTGCGTTTCGCAGCTGCGTTGCTTCGAATCTCTTAGAACTGTTAGTTCTAACAGGAATGCTGCAATTCTTTGCGTTTCGCAGCTGTGTTGCTTGGAATCTCTTAGAACCGTTGGTTCTAACAGGAATGCTGCAATTCTTTGCGTTTCGCAGCTGCGTTGCTTCGAATCTCTTAGAACTGTTAGTTCTAACAGGAATGCTGCAATTTTTTGCGTTTCGCAGCTGTGTTGCTTGGAATCTCTAAGAATTGTTAGTTTTGACAGGAATGCTGCAATTCTTTGCATTTCGCAGCTCTGTTGCTTGGAACCTTACAACTGTTAGTTCTAACAGGAATGCTTTCGCTGCTGTGTTGCTTGGAATCTCTTAGAACTGTTAGTTCTAACAGGAATGCTGCAATTCTTTGCCTTTCGCAGCTGTGTTGCTTGGAATCTCTTAGAACTGTTAGTTCTAACAAGAATGCTGCAATTCTTTGCGTTTTGCAGCTGCGATGCTTGGAACCTCTTGGAACTGTTAGTTCTAACAGGAATGCTGCAATTCTTTGCGTTTCGCAGCTATGTTGCTTGGAATCTTTTAGAACTGTTAGTTCTAACAGGAATGCTGCAATTCTTTGCGTTTCGCAGCTATATTGCTTGGAATCTGATAGAACTGTTTGTTCTAACAGGAATGCTGCAATTCTTTGCGTTTCGCAGCTGTGTTGCTTGGAATCTCTTAGAACTGTTAGTTCTAACAGGAATGCTGCAATTCTTTGCGTTTCGCAGCTGTGTTGCTTGGAATCTCTTAAAAACTGTTAGTTCTAACAGGAATGCTGCAATTCTTGCGTTTCGCAGCTGCGTTGCTGGGAATCTCAACTGTTAGTTCTAACAGGAATGCTGCAATTCTTGGTTTCGCAGCTATGTTGCTTGAATCTCTTGGAATTGTGTTGTTCTAAACAGGAATGCTGCAATTCTTTGCCTTTCGCGCTGTGTTGCTGAATCTCTGAAAACTGTGGTTCTAACAGGAAGGCTTGCAATTCTTTGCGTTTCGCAGCTGTGTTGCTTGGAATCTCTTAGAACTGTTAGTTCTAACAGGAATGCTGCAATTCTTTGCGTTTCGCAGCTAGCTGTTGATTGGAATCTCTTGGAACTGTTTGTTCTAACAGGAATGCTGCAATTCTTGGCGTTTCGCAGCTGTGTTGGAGCGAATCTCTTAGAACCGCTAGTTCTAACAGGAACTCTGCAATTCTTTGCGTTTCGCAGCTGTGTTGCTTGGAATCTCTTAGAACTGTTAGTTCTAACAGGAATGCTGCAATTCTTTGGGTTTCGCAGCTGTGTTGCTTGGAATCTCTTAGAACTTGTTGCTGGGAATCTCTTTGAACTGTTAGTTCCAACAGGAATGCTGCAGTTCTTTGCGTTTCGCAGCTGTGTTGCTTGGAATCTCTTAGAACTGTTAGTTCTAACAGGAATGCTGCAATTCTTTGCGTTTCGCAGCTGTGTTGCTGGCAATCTCTTAGAACTGTTAGTTCTAACAGGCATGCTGCAATTCTTTGCGTTTCGCAGTTGCGTTGCTTGGAATCTCTTAGAACTGTTAGTTCTAATTAGAACTGTTAGTTCTAACAAGAATGCTGCAATTCTTTGCGTTTCGCAGCTGTGTTGCTTGGAATCTCTTAGAACCGTTAGTTCTACCAGTAGTACCGCACAAGGCGGTGGCGGAAGTTGCAAAAATGGAAAACCTATAGGAGAGGTGAGTTGGTGTGAGGCAAAAATGGCAGAGCGAACCCACTGATGGATTGAAAGGTGGTTGAGTGTTTCTCCCTTTCTGTCTCTCTTTCTCTCTTTCTCTCTGTGTCTCTCTTTCGCCATCTATCTACAGAGCTACCTTTCTAGCCATCTACCTATCTACCTGTCTATTCATGTATCTATCGATCGGTTTGTTTATTCACCTATTAAACTGTCTATCTTTCTGTCTATCTCTGCACAATCCACTCCACCTGCCACACAAAACGACGTCTGAACGTCCAAAATGTCTCCGAGACCCTCAGTTTTTAACACTTTTGACTTCGAAATGTGCTTCGCGCCACAACCCCGTGCACTTTTTCGACATCTCAACTTCCAAAAGTGCTCCGAGACCGCCAGTTTTTAACACTTTTTACTTCCAAATGTGCTTTGCGCCACAACGCCGTACACTTTTTCGACATCTCAACGTCCAAAAGTGCTCCGAGACCGACAGTTTTTAACACTTTTTACTTCCAAATGTGCTTCGCGCCACAACGCCGTGCACTTTTTCGTCATCTCAACTTCCAAGACTGCTCCGAACCCCTCAGTTTTTAACACATTTTACTTCCAAATGTGCTTCGCGCCACAACGCCATGCACTTTTTCAACATCTCAACTTCCAAAAGTGGTCCGGCGCTGAGGTGCTTTGTACCTTTTCACTTCGAAATCGGCTTCGCGCCACAACGGCGTGCAACTTTTCATCTCTCATCTCCCCAGATGTCTCCGCACCCGCCGCTTTAGCGAGCCTACTTTTCGACCCTCCGGAGCCACAAAACCACGAAAAAACACAGTGTTTCGCGACTTTTCTACCTTTTCGCGCACCTGCATCTTCTTTCTTCTGATCTTTTCTCTTCTGACTCTTCTCCCTGCTGACTGCTTTTTCATCTCTCCATATTGTCGGAAGTTTGACTTCTAAACTTCCTTCGAGCAGGAATGCTGCAATTCTTTGCGTTTCGCAGCTGTGTTGCTTGGAATCTCTTAGAACTGTTGGTTCTAACAGGAATGCTGCAATTCTTTGCGTTTCGCAGCTGTGTTGCTTGGAATCTCTTAGAACTGTTAGTTCTAACAGGAATGCTTCAATTCTTTGCGTTTCGCAGCTGTGTTGCTTGGAATCTCTTGGAACTGTTAGTTCTAACAGGAATGCTGCAATTCTTTGCGTTTCGCAGCTGTGTTGCTTGCAATCTCTTGGAACTTCTGGTTCTAAGAGGAATGCTGCAATTCTTTGCGTTTCGCAGCTGTGTTGCCTGGAATCTCTTAGAAGTGTTATAGTTCTAACAGGAATGCTGCAATTCTTTGCGTTTCGCAGCTGTGTTGCTGGGAATCTCTTAGAACCGTTAGTTCTAACAGGAATGCTGCAATTCTTTGCGTTTCGCAGCTGTGTTGCTTGGCATCTTTCAACACTGCCAGTTCTAACAGGAATGCTGCAATTCTTTGCGTTTCGCAGCTGTGTTGCTTGGAATCTCTTAGAACTGTTGGTTCTAACAGGAATGCTGCAATTCTTTGCGTTTCGCAGCTGTGTTGCTTGGAATCTCTCTTAGAATTGTTAGTTCTAACAGGAATGCTGCAATTCTTTGCGTTTCGCAGCTGTGTTGCTTGGAATCTCTTAGAACTGGTAGTTCAAACAGGAATGCTGCAATTCTTTGCGTTTCGCAGCTGTGTTGCTTGGAATCTCTTAGAACTGTTAGTTCTAACAGGAATGCTGCAATTCTTTGGGTTTCGCAGCTGTGTTGCTTGGAATCTCTTAGAACTGTGAGTTCTAACAGGAATGCAATTCTTTGCTGTTGCTTGGAATCTCTTAGAACTGTTAGTTCTAACAGGAATGCTGCAATTCTTTGCGTTTCGCAGCTGTGTTGCTTGGAATCTCTTAGAACTGTTAGTTCTAACAGGAATGCTGCAATTCTTTGCGTTTCGCAACTATGTTGCTTGGAATCTCTTGGAACTGTTGGTTCTAACAGGAATGCTGCAGTTCTTTGCGTTTCGCAGCTCTGTTGCTTGGAATCTCTTAGAACTGTTAGTTCTAACAGGAATGCTGCAATTCTTTGCGTTTCGCAGCTGTGTTGCTTGGAATCCCTTAGAACTGCTAGTTCTAACAGGAATGCTCCATTTCTTGGCGTTTCGCAACTGTGTTGCTCGGAATCTCTTAGAACTGTTAGTTCTGCAATTGTTTGCGTTTCGCAGCTGTGTTGCTTGGAATCTCCTAGAACTGTTAGTTCTAACAGGAATGCTCCATTTCTTGGCGTTTCGCAGCTGTGTTGCTTGGAATCTCTTAGAACTGTTAGTTCCAACAGGAATGCTTCAATTCTTTGCGTTTCGCAGCTCTGTTGCTTGGAATCTCTAAGAATTGTTAGTTCTGACAGGAATGCTGCAGTTCTTTGCGTTTCGCAGCTGTGTTGCTTGGAATCTCTTCGAACTGTTAGTTCTAACAGGAATGCTGCAATTCTTTGCGTTTCGCAGCTGTGTTGCTTGGAATCTCTTAGATCTGTTAGTTCCAACAGGAATGCTGCACTTCTTTGTGTTTCGCAGCTGTGTTGCTGGGAATCTCTTAGAACTGTTAGTTCTAACAGGAATGCTGCAGTTCTTTGCGTTTCGCAGCTGTGTTGCTTGGAATCTCTTAGACTTGTTGGTTCTAACAGGAATGCTGCAATTCTTTGCGTTTCGCAGCTGTGTTGCTTGGAATCTCTTAGACCTGTTGGTTCTAAGAGGAATGCTGCAATTCTTTGCGTTTCGCAGCTATATTGCTTGGAATCCGATAGAACTGTTAGTTCTAACAGGAATGTGCAATTCTTTGCGTTTCGCAGCTGTGTTGCTTGGAATCTCTTAGAACTGTTAGTTCTGACAGGAATGCTGCAATTCTTTGCGTTTCGCAGCTGTGTTGCTTGGAATCTCTTAGAACGGTTAGTTCTAACAGGAATGCTGCAATTCTTTGCGTTTCGCAGCTGTGTTGCTTGGAATCTCTTAGAACTGTTAGTTCCAACAGGAATGCTGCAATTCTTTGCGGTTCGCAGCTGTGTTGCTTGGAATCGCTTAGAACTGTTAGTTCTAACAGGAATGCTGCAATTCTTTGCGTTTCGCAGCTGTGTTGCTTGGAATCTCTTTGAACTGTGAGTTCTAACAGGAATGCAATTCTTTGCCTTTCACAGCTGTGTTGGGAATGCTGCAATTCTTTGCGTTTCGCAGCTGTGTTGCTTGGAATCTCTTTGAACTGTTAGTTCTAACAGGAATGCCGCAATTCTTTGCGTTTCGCAGCTGTGTTGCTTGGAATCTCTTGGAACTGTTAGTTCTAACAGGAATGCTGCAATTCTTTGCGTTTCGCAGCTGTTGCTTGGCATCTTTCAACACTGCCAGTTCTAACAGGAATGCTGCAATTCTTTGCGTTCCGCAGCTGTGTTGCTTGGAATCTCTTAGAACTGTTAGTTCTAACAGGAATGCTTCAGTTCTTTGCGTTTCGCAGCTGTGTTGTTTGGAATTTCTTGGAACTGTTAGTTCCAACAGGAATGCTGCAATTCTTTGCGTTTCGCAGCTGTGTTGCTTGGAATCTCTTAGAACTGTTGGTTCTAACAGGAATGCTGCAATTCTTTGCGTTTCGCAGCTGTGTTGCATGGAATCTCTTAGAACTGTTTGTTCTGACAGAAATGCTGCAATTCTTTGCGTTTCGCAGCTGTGTTGCTTGGAATCTCTTAGAACTGTTAGTTCTGACAGGAGTGCTGCAGTTCTTTGCGTTTCGCAGCTGTGTTGCTTGGAATCCCTTAGAACTGTTAGTTCTAACAGGAATGCTGCAATTCTTTGCGTTTCGCAGCTGTGTTGCTTGGAATCTCTTAGAACTGTTAGTTCCAACAGGAATGCTGCAGTTCTTTGCGTTTCGCAGCTGTGTTGCTTGGAATCTCTTAGAACTGTTAGTTCTAACAGGAATGGTGCAATTCTTTGCGTTTCGCAGCTGTGTTGTTTGGAATTTCTTGAAACTGTTAGTTCCAACAGGAATGCTGCAATTCTTTGCGTTTCGCAGCTGTGTTGCTTGGAATCTCTTAGACTTGTTGGTTCTGACAGGAATGCTGCAATTCTTTGCGTTTCGCAGCTGTGTTGCTTGGAATCTCTTAGAACTGTTACTTCTAACAGGAATGCTGCAATTCTTTGCGTTTGCCAGCTGTGTTGCTTGGAATCTCTTAGAACTGTTAGTTCTAACAGGAATGCTGCAATTCTTTGCGTTTCGCAGCTGTGTTGCTTGGAATCTCTTAGAACTGCTAGTTCTAACAGGAATGCTTCAATTCTTTGCGTTTCGCAGCTGTGTTGCTTGGAATCTCTTGGAACTGTTAGTTCTAACAGGAATGCTGCAATTCTTTGCGTTTCGCAGTTGTGTTGCTTGGAACCACTTAGAGCTGTTAGTTCTAACAGGAATGCCGCAATTCTTTGCGTTTCGCAGCTGTGTTGCTTGGAATCTGATAGAACTGTTAGTTCTAACAGGAATGCTGCAATTCTTTGCGTTTCGCAGCTGTGTTGCTTGGAATCTCTTTGAACTGTGAGTTCTAACAGGAATGCAATTCTTTGCCTTTCACAGCTGTGTTGGGAATGCTGCAATTCTTTGCGTTTCGCAGCTGTGTTGCTTGGAATCTCTTAGAACTGTTAGTTCTAACAGGAATGCCGCAATTCTTTGCGTTTGGCAGCTGTGTTGCTTGGAATCTCTTAGAACTGTTAGTTCTAACAGGAATGCTGCAATTCTTTGCGTTTCGCAGCTGTGTTGCTTGGAATCTCCTGGAACTGTTAGTTCTAACAGGAATGGTGCAATTATTTGCGTTTCTTGTGCATGGTTCTTCATGGTTCTGCATGGTTCCCGCAGCCGTCCGCGCAGTTCTCCGCACCCATTTGCCGTCCGCAGCCGTCCGCGCAGCCAAGGTCGCTCATCACCAGCGGCTTCTTCTCCCCACCCATTTCCAGCCACTCCGTTGCACCCACGCCGTCCGCAGCCGTCCACGCAGTTCTCCGCACCCATTTGCTGTCCGCAGCTGTCCGCGCAGCCAAGCTCGCTCATCACCAGCGGCTTCTTCTCCCCACCCATTTCCAGCCACCGCCTTGCACCCACGCGTTCTCCGCACCCATTTGCCGTCCGCAGCCGTCCGCGCAGCCAAGGTTGCTCATCACCAGCGGCTTCTTCTCCCCACCCATTTCCAGCCACCCCCTTGCACCCACGCCGTCCGCCGCACCCATTTGCCGTCCGCAGCCGTCCGCGCAGCCAAGCTCGCTCATCACCAGCGGCTTCTTCTCCCCACCCATTTCCAGCCACCCCCTTGCACCCACACCGTCCGCAGCGTCCGCGCAGGTCTCCGCACCATTGCCGTCCGCAGCCGTCCGCGCAGCCAGGGTCGCTCATCACCAGCGGCTTCTTCTCCCCACCCATTTCCAGCCACTCCGTTGCACCCACGCCGTCCGCAGCCGTCCACGCAGTTCTCCGCACCCATTTGCCGTCCGCAGCCGTCCGCGCAGCCAAGGCTCTTGGCCTCAGCACCAGCGGCTTCTTCTCCACCGCATTCCAGCCACTCCTTGCACCACGCCGTCCGCCGCCATCCGCGCAGTTTATCCGCACCATTGGCCGTCCGCAGGGCGTCCGCGCAGCCAAGGCTCGATCATCACCAGCGGCTTCTTCTCACCAACCATTTCCAGGCACCCCTGGCACCCAACGCCGGCCGCAGAAGTACGCGGCAGTTCTCCGCACCATTTGCCGTTCCGCAAGCGTCCGCGGGCCAAGGTAGCTCATCACAGCGGCTTTTTTCTCCCCACCCATTTACAGCCCCACTCGTTGCACCACGCGTCGCAGCCGTCCACGCAGTCTCCGCACCCAATTTGCGTCGCAGCCGTCCGCGCAGCCAAGGTTAGCATCATCACCAGCGGCTTCTCCCCACCCATTTCCAGCCACTCCGTTGCACCCACGCCGTCCGCAGCCATCCGCGCAGTTCTCCACACCCATTTGCCGTCCGCAGCCGTCCGCGCAGCCAAGGTCGCTCATCACCAGCGGCTTATTCTCCCCACCCATTTCCAGCCACCCCCTTGCACCCACGCCGTCCGCAGCCGTCCGCGCAGTTCTCCGCACCCATTTGCCGTCCGCAGCCGTCCGCGCAGCCAAAGTCGCTCATCACCAGCGGCTTCTTCTCCCCACCCATTTCCAGCCACCCCGTTGCACCCACGCCGTCCGCAGCCATCCGCGCAGTTCTCCGCACCCATTTGCCGTCCGCAACCGTCCGCGCAGCCAAGGTCGCTCATCACCAGCGGTCCGCGCAGCCAGGGTCGCTCATCACCAGCGGCTTCTTCTCCCCACCCATTTCCATCACCCCCTTGCACCCACGCCGTCCGCAGCCGTCCGCGCAGTTCTCCGCACCCATTTGCCGTCCGCAGCCGTCCGCGCAGCCAAGGTCGCTCATCACCAGCGGCTTCTTCCCTTTTCCTTCCTTTCCCATCCTTTCCCTTCCTTTCCCTTCCTGTCCCTTCCTTTCCCTTCCTGTCCCTTCCTTTCCCATCCTTTCCCTTCCTTTCCCTTCTCCCCACCCATTTCCAGACACTCCGTTGCACCCACGCCGTCCGCAGCCATCTGCGCAGTTCTCCGCACCCATTTGCCGTCCGCAGCCGTCCGCGCAGCCAAGGTCGCTCATCACCAGCGGCTTCTTCTCCCCACCCATTTCCAGCCACCCCCTTGCACCCACGCCGTCCGCAGCCGTCCGCGCAGTTCTCCGCACCCATTTGCCGTCCGCAGCCGTCCGCGCAGGTCGCTCATCACCAGCGGCTTCTTCTCCCCGCCCATTTCCAGCCACCCCCTTGCACCCACGCCGTCTGCAGCCGTCCGCGCAGTTCTCCGCACCCATTTGCCGTCCGCAGCCGTCCGCGCAGCCAAGGTCGCTCATCACCAGCGGCTTCTTCTCCCCCACCCATTTCCAGCCACTCCGTTGCACTTACGCCGTCCGCAGCCGTCCACGCAGTTCTCCGCACCCATTTGCCGTCCGCAGCCGTCCGCGCAGCCAAGCTCGATCATCTCCAGCGGCTTCTTCTCCCCACCCATTTCCAGCCACTCCCTTGCACCCACGCCGTCCGCAGCCGTCCGCGCAGTTCTCCGCACCCATTTGCCGTCCGCAGCCGTCCGCGCAGCTAAGGTCGCTCATCACCAGCGGCTTCTTCTCCCCACCCATTTCCAGCCACCCCCTTGCACCCACGCCGTCCGCAGCCGTCCGCGCAGTTCTCCGCACCCATTTGCCGTCCGCAGCCGTCCGCGCCATCACCAGCGGCTTCTTCTCTCCACCCATTTCCAGCCACCCCCTTGCACCCACGCCGTCCGCAGCCGTCCGCGCAGTTCTCCGCACCCATTTGCCGTCCGCAGCCGTCCGCGCAGCCAAGGTCGCTCATCACCAGCGGCTTCTTCTCCCCACCCATTTCCAGCCACCCCCTTGCACCCACGCCGTCTGCAGCCGTCCGCTCCATTCCTTTCCCTTCCTTTCCCATCCTTTTCCGTTCCTTTCCGTTCCTTTCCCTTCCCTTTTCCTTCCTTTCCCATCCTTTCCCTTCCTTTCCCTTCCTGTCCCTTCCTTTCCCTTCATGTCCCTTCCTTTCCCTTCCCTTTCCCTTCCTTTCCCTTCTCCCCACCCATTTCCAGCCACTCCGTTGCACCCACGCCGTCCGCAGCCATCCGCGCAGTTCTCCGCACCCATTTGCCGTCCGCAGCCGTCCGCGCAGCCAAGGTCGCTCATCACCAGCGGCTTCTTCTCCCCACCCATTTCCAGCCACTCCCTTGCACCCAGGCCGTCCGCAGCCGTCCGCTCCATTCCTTTCCCTTCCTTTCCCATCCTTTTCCGTTCCTTTCCCATCCTTTCCCTTCCTTTCCCATCCTTTCCCTTCCTTTCCCTTCCTTTCCCTTCCTTTCCCTTCCTTTCCCTTCCTTTCCCTTCCCTTTTAAATTTTCCTTCCCTTCCCATCCTTTCCCTTCCTTTCCCTTCCTGTCCCTTCCTTTCCCTTCCTGTCCCTTCCTTTCCCATCCTTTCCCTTCCTTTCCCTTCCTTTCCCTTCCTTTCCCTTCCTTTCCCTTCCTTTCCCTTCCTTTCCCTTCCTTTCCCTTCCTTTCCCTTCCTTTCCCTTCCTTTCCCTTCCTTTCCCTTCCTTTCCCTTCCTTTCCCTTCCTTTTTCCTTCCTTTTTCCTTCCTTTTTCCTTCCTTTCCCTTCCTTTTTCCTTCCTTTCCCTTCCTTTCCCTTCCTTTCCCTTCCTGTCCCTTCCTTTCCCTTCCTGTCCCTTCCTTTCCCTTCCTTTCCCTTCCTTTCCCTTCCTTTCCCTTCCTTTCCCTTCCTTTCCTTTCCTTTCCTTTCCCTTCCTTTCCTTTCCTTTCCTTTCCTTTCCCTTGCACCCACGCCGTCCGCACACCACCGTTCGAGCCAGGTCGCTCCCCCACGCGGTTAAACAACTAAACGAGAACCCAAGCATCGAAGATGCTTTTGGGAAAAGTTAGTAACTGGGTTATAACCTAGGGTTATATCCCAGTTACTAAGTCATAACTTCTTAGCTAACTTTTTGTAACTTTTTTTTTGCTATAAAAAAAGTGTCTTTAAAAGTGATCCATTTTTGATCTTTTTGATGATTTTGAGTGTTTGCTGTTTGAAGCGTTTTCAACTGCTCAAAAAAATGCCAAATGGAGCGGTTTTCAAACCTCTAAAAGCTATTTTTGTTGGAACAGCCGTTTTCAGCATGTCAAACACTATAATTAATCACGTATTAAAACCCAAACTGTGAATGAAGATGTGTTCATGTCCACTAGAGAGGATGTATTGCTTGAAGAAGTGTCCAGGTGTTCACTTTACCTTGGCTAAATGCTGCAGAGTCCCTTTGACAAAACTCAATTTTTGCAGGATATCCTAGATGTCTTCAACGTAATTACAATATACATCAACATACCCATACCTGCCAACAAATGCATGCAGTATTCAAAACAGAAATGCAGCATACCCTTCTTCATAAGTGCAATCTTCCTTTGGAGCAACGCAGTGTGTTTTTGCAGAAGAATATCCCTATGAAATATCAAATGTTCCTTTAAAAGATACACCATGCCCTTTGGAGGAGTACAGTGTGCATTTAACAAAATTTCCTTTGAAAGGGGTCCTCAAGGTGAAAGGTGTCCTGGCCTAGAAGCCTCCAAGATTAATTTCGACCGAGTTTTTGCCTTTGTATGAAAAACTCGGTCGAAATTAATCTTGGGGGCTTCGCGCGCATAAGGAACATTCTTGGCCAGGACCTCTTTCACCTTGGGGGCCCCTTTCAAAGGAAATCTTGTTATTTCCACATGTCTAACCTTCCTTTCAAAGGAGCAGTATCCCTTTTTAGAAAAGCCAATATTGCTGCACAATATGCAGTATTTTTGACATAGAGCATCCCTTTCAAAAGTGCAATATGTTTTGAAATGTGAGATTCTTTCAGAATGTTTTTTTCGCTCCTTACAACAGAGCATTGTCCTTTATGGCAACACAATCTTCCTTTGAAAAAGCAGCATTCGTGGAAACCTGGATTACTGTTCATTGATATATGTATCTAATCTACTCTAATCTAATCCAATTCAATCCAATCCAATCCAGATATATCTCATCTATATAATCCAATCCAATCCAATCAAACCCAAACAAATCCAATCCAGTCCAATCCAATCCAATCATATCCAATCCAATCCAATCTATCTAATCTAGCCAAATCAAATCTAATCCAATCCAATCCTATCCAATTCAATCCAATCCAATCCAGTCAAATCCAATCTATCTAATCAATCTAATCTAATCTAATCCAATCTAATCTAATCCAAGCCAATCCAATCCAATCTAATCTAATGTAATCTAATCTAATTCCAATCCAACCCAGTCCAATCCAATCTAACCTAATCTAATCTAATTTTAATCCAATCCAATCCAGTCCAATCCAACCCAACCCATCCCAATCCATTCCAATCCAATCTATCTAATCTAATCTAATCTAATTCCAATCCAACCCAATCCAATCTAACCTACTCTAATCTAACCTTATCTAATGTAATTTCAATCCAATCCAACCCAATCTAATCTAATCTAATCTAATTCCAATCCAATCCAATCTTATTGAAGTGCTGTAAAGGCCTCTGTGGTATATGGGTGGGATATATTGAGATATACTAGGGGAAACTGGGCTTTACTTGGGGATACTACGGTATACCACCAGTATACCACCAGTATACCACCAGTATACCACCAGTATACCACCAGTATACCATGGTATACGGCCATTATACCATGGTATAATGGCCATTATACCATGGTATACGGCCATTATACCATGGTATACGGCCATTATACCATGGTATAATGGCGATTATACCATGGTATACGGCCATTATACCATGGTATACGGCCATTATACCATGGTATAATGGCCATTATACCATGGTATAATGGCCGTATACCATGCTTTACTGGTGGTATACTGGTGGTATACTGGTGGTATACTGGTGGTATACTGGTGGTATACTGGTGGTATACTGAGGTATACTGAGGGTATACTGGTGGTATAACTGGTGGTATACTGGTGGTATACTGGTGGTATACTGGTGGTATACTGGTGGCACACTGGTGGTATACTGGTACACTCCCTAATCCAATCTAATCTAATCTAATCTAATCTGGTCCAATCCAATCCAATCCAATCCAATCCAATCCAATCCAATCCAATCTAACAACCCCATCCAATCAAATCTAATCCAATCCAATCCAACCTAATCTAAACTAATCTAAGCTAATCTAATCCAATCTAATCTAATCTAATTCCAATCCAATCCAATCCAATCCAGTCTAATTCCAATCCAACAAAACCAAATCCAATCCAATCTAACCTAATCTAATCTAATCCAATCCAACCCAATCTAATCCAACCCACTCAAATCCAATCTATCTAATCTAATCTAATCCAATCCAATCCAGTCAAGTCCAATCTATCTAATCTAACCTAATCTAATCCAATCCAATCCAGTCCAAACCAACCCAACCCAATCCAATCCAAGCCAAGCCAAGCCAATCTATCTAATCTAATCTAATCTAATCCAACCCAACCCAATCCAATCCAAAGCAAGCCAAGCCAATCTATCTAATCTAATCTAATCCAATCTAATCTAATTCAATCCCTCAGTCCCTCACCCAAGCCTGTAAAGACCTCTGTGGTATATGGAGACGTCTCAAAATGAGGCGCGCCCTTTTTGACCCCCAAAACGCGATTTTTTTTAAAAAAAAAAAGGGTTCGCCTCATTTTGAGACATTCCCATATGGGTGGGATATATTGGGATGTACTAGGGAAACTGGGGTTTATAGTCAGCAATGTCAATATCAAAAAACGTGCTCATTGGCTGCCTTTGTTTTTTCATAGTCTTCTGGCATGTTTTCAAAAATAAGTCAAAAACAAAATTGCTTAATCCATGCCCCAAGCCCCTAACCTTCCCCCAAGGATACCTGTTTTTTTTGGTTTTTACATGGTTTCTAATGGAACCAGAGACCTAAAGCAAGCAGAAACAACCACAAACAAATTTGCAATGCCTAAGGGGGGAAAAGTGGCAAAGAGTTAGATCCTGCCACTTTTTTTTGCCAGTCCCTCAAAATAACAACGAACCAAGAAAGCAAAACACCAAGAAACCAAAAAAACAAAAAACAAAAAACAAGATTGCACACCCCAAGGGGAGGGGGTCAGATGCAGTTTGTTGGGTTTTTTTTTTGTTTCTTGTTTTTTTGTTTTTCCCCGCCTGCCAGGTGAGGGTTGTTAGATTTTATGTCAGTTGCCTCCTGCCTCCTGCCGCCTGCCGCCTCCTGCCGCCTCCTGCCTCGTCCTCCTCGTCCTCCTCCTCCTCGTCCTCTCCTCCTCGTCCTCCTCGTCTTCCTCGTCCTCCTTGTCGTCCTCGTCGTCCTCGTCCAACTGCGATCCGCGATCCACAGTGTTCTCTGCCGGACCTCAACCACGACCATCCACGCCCAGTGTTCCCTGCCGGACCTCAACCACGACCAGCCACGCCCAGTGTTCCCTGCCGGACCTCAACCACGACCATCCACGCCCAGTGTTCCCTGCCGGACCTCAACCACGACCATCCACGCCCAGTGTTCCCTGCTGGACCTCAACCACGACCATCCGCGCCCAGTGTTCCCTGCCGGACCTCAACCGCGAGTATCCACGCCAAGTGTTCCCTGCCGGACCTCATGTAGGAAGATATGGGACAAAGAATGCCAGATAGAATGCCAGATAGAATGCCAGATAGAATGCCAAAAGATGTGCCAGAAGATGTGCCAGAACATATGCCAGAAGATATGCCAGATAGAATGCCAGAAGATTTGCCAGATAGAATGCCAGAAGATATGCCAGATCATATGCCAGAAGATATGCCAGATAGAATGCCAAATAGAATGTCAGAAGATATGTCAGATAGAATGCCAGAAGATTTGCCAGAAGATATGCCAGAAGATATGCCAGAAGATATGCCAGAAGATATGTCAGAATATATGCCAGAAGATATGTCAGATAGAATGCCAGAAGATATGTCAGAATATATGCCAGAAAATATGCCAGATAGAATGCCAGAAGATATGTCAGATAGAGTGCCAGAAGATATGCCAGATAGAATGCCAGAAGATTTGCCAGATAGAATGCCAGAAGATATGCCAGAACATATGCCAGAAGATATGCCAGATAGAATGCCAGCTAGAATGCCAGAAGATATGCCAGAAGATTTGCCAGTAAGAAAATCTATACATGTCATGGTGGGGATCACACGAAGTA
>CAMXCT020002919.1:0-32500 GCA_947184155.2 Cladocopium goreaui
TGTGTTTGTGTGTGAAAGCGTTTGCGTGTAAAAAGCGTCTGTGTGTAGAGGTTGTCTGTGTGTAAAAGCGTCTGTGTGTCAAAGCGTTTGTGTGTACAAGCGTCTGTGTGTAAAAGTGTTTGTATGTAAAAGCTTCTGTGTGTAAAAGTGTTTGTGTAAAAGTGTTTGTGTAAAAGCCTCTGTGTGTACATGTGTTTGTGTGTGACAGCGTCTGTGTGTAAAAAGCGTCTGTGTGTAAAAAGCGTCTGTGTGTAAAAGCGTCTGTGTGTCAAAGGGTTTGTGTGTAAAAGCGTCTGTGCGTAAAAGTGTTTGTATGTAAAAGCTTCTGTGTGTAAAAGTGTTTGTGTTACAGTGTTTGTGTAAAAGCCTCTGTGTGTAAAGCCTCTGTGTGTAAAAGCTTTGTGTTTAAAAGCGTCTGTGTGTAAAAAGCGTCTGTTTGTAAAAGTGTTTGCGATGCAAACTACTGTCTTGCACTTCTCACTGTCCTGTCTTGATACTCCTCTTCTCGACTGCCTATAACAGAGCTTTCATATATCGTTTCTAATATTGCGTCTCCATACTAACAAGAGAAGACCCTGCTCCCCCCTGAACTGGCCGAGCAAACATGACTGTAAGCATTTCCAGAGCTTCTTTTGGTGGCCGTGGTGCTCGTCTTTGGAGATTTTGGAGGCCTGCTGCATGTTGCCGTGTGGCAGTCATTCGATGTTTTGCAGCTAGCTTTTGGTAAAACCGCATGATTTTGCGAGTTTCAACTGCAAGCTTGTGTTCCGTTTGTTCGTGAAAGCATGAAGCTGGTCGGCGCAGCTATTGGTTCGAGATTTGTATCGCGCTTGGCGTCTAATAGTTGTCACTCTGGGTTCGCTGCAACCGGATATGTCCGAGAAGGTCCGAGAGTTGCAACAAGGCTTGACAGAGGGAGGAGTTGATCCCTTCCGGCGCCAGGTGCGCAAACTTGGGATCAATGCATTGACGGCTTTAGCTTCTGAGCTGGGGATGCCACTGTGTGGCATTCATTCGATGTTTTGCACCGCATGATTTTGCGCCAGGTGCGCAAACTTGGGATCAATGCATTGAAGGCTTTAGTTTCTGAGCTGGGGATGTCAGTGTGTGGCAGTCATTCGATGTTTTGCAGCTAGCTTTTGGTAACACCGCATGATTTTGCGCCAGGTTCGCAAACTTGGGATCAATGCATTGAAGGCTTTAGTTTCTGAGCTGGGGATGTCAGTGTGTGGCAGTCATTCGATGTTTTGCAGCTAGCTTTTGGTAACACCGCATGATTTTGCGCCAGCTGCGCAAACTTGGGATCAATGCATTGAAGCCTTTAGCTTCTGAGCTGGGGATGTCAGTGTGTGGCAGTCATTCGATGGTTTGCAGCTAGCTTTTTGGTGAAACCGCATGATTTTGCGCCAGGTGCGCAAACTTGGGATCAATGCATTGAAGGCTTTAGCTTCTGAGCTGGGGATGTCAGTGTGTGGTAGTCATTCGATGTTTTGCAGCTAGCTTGTGGTAAAACCGCATGACTTTTATTGCGCCAGGTGGCAAACTTGGGATCAATGCATTGAAGGCAGTCATTCGATGTTTTGCAGCTAGCTTGTGGTAAAACTGCATGATTTTGCGCCAGCTGCGCAAACTTGGGATCAATGCATTGAAGGCTTTAGCTTCTGAGCTGGGGATGTCAGTGTGTGGCAGTCATTCGATGTTTTGCACCTAGCTTTTCGTAAAACTGTATGATTTTGCGCCAGAAGTTTCGCATGTGAAGCAACCAGAACTGTCTGAGTTTCGATGCGTGACAGCAAATTTGCGTTTCGTGCTTGAGTTGCACAAAAGATATGCCTGCTTGATGAACTTGGTCTTGTCGCTTCCAGGTGCTTCACTCCACAGCTTGAATATACGATGTGGCAGCTTTTTTCTTCTCAGGTAAAAGACACAGGTGTTCTCAGGTAGGCTCACCCATGGCGCAACGTGTGATGCTGAAGTGGTCGCAAGCCAGGCAAAAGGACATCCAGGATGCGTACAATGATACTGCTTCATGGACGGCCTTGGACGAAATCATCTACCAACACACTTACAGCTTCTCATCCATAGCTGCATGGCCTATGGATGGTTGCCTTGTTTGCAAGCCTACAGAAAGGGCAAGTGTGCTGCTTGGCAGCTTGCAAGCCGCTTGCAACTTGGATGTCATCAAAGAAGAACTTGGCGTCTCCGTAACAGTGGTTGTTTCCATGTGTGAGACTGAGATGCGATCACATGGAACTCCATCCAATTGGAAAGATTATTTCCGTGAGCGCGATGTAGTTCATATTCATTGTCAGTTGGATGACATCACAGTGAAGCAGCCGGGCCGCGACTTGGAACGGCACGAAGCATTGCAAAGGAAATGCCTCTCCAGCTGGAAAAGCATATGCCTTCAACTGTGGCAACAGTCAATCATTGCCGTCAAGAAAGACAAGCCCATGCACATTTTGTTTCATTGCTTTGGTGGGATCAATCGCAGCGCTGCGATTTTGTGTGCTTGGCTTATTGTGGCCTATGACTACACCGCGGAGGATGCGATCAAGCTGTTGCTCACAAAGAGGCCATCTCTTCGCCCATGGCGCCATCGAGACTATGTTTTGGATGCATTGTGGATGGTGGAACAACAGCGTTCTGAGTGGTGCCAGGATTTCCAACATGGCACAGCCTAGCTCCCACTTGCTTGCAGACTGCGAGCCTTGGTGGCACGTTTTTTTCAATTTCAAAATGAAATGCATCAGCATGAGTCAACCAGAACTGTCTGAGACTTGCTGATGAATGCATCATGTATCCTGTTTCACCATAAGCCAGCGGCAGAAGTCAAACAGAACTGTCTGAGACTATGGCAGCTACACCCAACTTCATCATGACAAAAAGTTGCTCATTGCTTTAGTTTTCACACAAAGTGGAAAGTATCTGTGCAGAAAACCATGAGATCTAATACAAAAGCATGCCAATACGAAAGTATTACTCAATGTAATCTGTCACAGCAGGTCTTGGTGCTTGAATGCTTAGAAGGTCTTCGGTTCTTCTACACAGCTGGGTCTTCATCAGGCCAGGGCCCTGGGAGAGGATGGCATTGTTTATATTCACACTTGCTTATGTGACATCAGGAAGCTGCAGATTATTGCTCACATGTGGACTACATTATCGAAAAGCCCATTATTCAAGTAAAGATTGCAAGAATGCAAGTCCACCTTCGAAAGTTTCTAGCAATCGACTGAGGTCCCCAAAATGTTGTAGCTGTACTAACATCAAGTCACGCATGGCAGCCGATTGCTTTGCAGCTGCGGGGAGATTGCAGTATACGTCGTTTCAAACAAATTCAGTTGATTTGAATGATGCGCTGTTGCTATCCTTCCATGACTGGATGGACGCTGGGCGGCAATATTTCGGCACAGGTGGAAGAGCTCTCGGCCTAGTCACGCATCTCGCGGGGTTCCGTTTTTCGATGGGTCTGTACCGGTCGTCTTTGTCGTTCACCTGCTTTCCCCACTTTCGGCATTCCCCAGCTTCGCTTTCGTAAGCCACATTCTACTTTCCCTTCGCGTGTTCTGCGGACGGGTTCGCTTTCTCGCCCCCTTCTTTTGTTTCCGGGGCCTCCTTTTTGGCATTACACCTTTCATATCGCTCCGGGCTGGTGTTTGTTTTTTCATGTAGGAAGCCAGCAGCAAAGGACGCACGGTGGTGCAAGAGAGATTGGCGTGATGAATACAGGGTGACTTGCGGAAGGTGCAGAAGCTTATGGTGTTTCTACGCGTGGAGAAGATGGTTCCATGGTGGAACAGGTGAGGAGGGATTGCGCAGCTCAGCCGGTGCCACCATTGAACAATTCTCTCCACGGTTAGAAACCCCAGAAGCTGCTGCAACCTTCCGCAGGACATCCCGCGTCATGCTCGCCATTTGAAGGTCTTGGTGCTTGAATGCTTAGAAGGTCTTCGGTTCTTCTACACAGCTGGGTCTTCATCAGGCCAGGGCCCCGGGAGAGGATGGCATTGTTTATATTCACGCTTGCTTATGTGACATCAGGAAGCTGCAGATTATTGCTCACATGTGGACTACACTATCGAAAAGCCCATTATTCAAGTAAAGATTGCAAGAATGCAAGTCCACCTTCGAAAGTTTCTAGCAATCGACTGAGGTCCCCAAAATGTTGTAGCTGTACTAACATCAAGTCACGCATGGCAGCCGATTGCTTTGCAGCTGCGGGGAGATTGCAGTATACGTCGTTTCAAACAAATTCAGTTGATTTGAATGATGCGCTGTTGCTATCCTTCCATGACTGGATGGACGCTGGGCGGCAATATTTCGGCACAGGTGGAAGAGCTTCGTATGGACGCCAGCAGCAAAGGACGCACGTGGCTGCAAGAGAAGATGGCGATGATGAAACAGGGTGACTTGCGGAAGGTTGCAGCAGCTTCTGGTGTTTCTACGCGTGGAGAAGATGGTTCAATGGTGGCACCGGCTGAGGAGGGAATTGCGCAGCTCAGCCGGTGCCACCATTGAACCATCTTCTCCACGCGTAGAAACACCAGAAGCTGCTGCAACCTTCCGCAGGACATCCCGCGTCATGCTCGCCATTTGAAGGTCTTGGTGCTTGAATGCTTAGAAGGTCTTCGGTTCTTCTACACAGCTGGGTCTTCATCAGGCCAGGGCCCCGGGAGAGGATGGCATTGTTTATATTCACGCTTGCTTATGTGACATCAGGAAGCTGCAGATTATTGCTCACATGTGGACTACACTATCGAAAAGCCCATTATTCAAGTAAAGATTGCAAGAATGCAAGTCCACCTTCGAAAGTTTCTAGCAATGGACTGAGGTCCCCAAAATGTTGTAGCTGTACTAACATCAAGTCACGCATGGCAGCCGATTGCTTTGCAGCTGCGGGGAGATTGCAGTATACGTCGTTTCAAACAAATTCAGTTGATTTGAATGATGCGCTGTTGCTATCCTTCCATGACTGGATGGACGCTGGTTCGAGAGAATTGTACATCTACGACCAAGTCTTCATGAACGGCCCTCCAGACATGGGCCACCATTTCTGGGGCCATTTGCCACTATCTTGGATGCGTGAGCACACGGTCGATTTCACATTGTATTACATTCTGTTTTACAATGAAGACGCAAGAGATGATGACAGCCCATTATGGGTCTTGGTGTTGAAGGATACGCGGCGGCAGCGACCACATCGTTGGACATGACAGTTTCCACAACAAACAAACTCACATAAATTATCTTGTTATTTAAATGTGGTCTGCCATGGCAAACGCGGATGTCTTCGGTGAGCAGCTTCTACGACACATTCTTGCATTTGTTCCTAGGAGCTCTGAATTGGCCAAGCAGTATTCGTTTCAACCAAAGACCGAGCACTATCTGGTAAAAACGACTGCATTGTGGATGTCTCGGAGGAGCCAGCTGACTGGCTAGCAGATCTTGCTGCATTCACACAGATGCTGCAAATAAGGTCAGCGCCATGGAGGTGCCCAGATAAGGATCGACCGCGGTAGAGACATTCAGGTTCACCATAGTGCATCCTGTCTCACCATAGTGCTTCGGCGTGAGTCAAACAGAACGGTCTGAGACTCCATAGAAGAGCAATAAAGCTGCCGATTCCTTTTGCGCGTATAGTTGTGCCGGGACATCGCTGAATGTGATCTGTCACAGTCATTAGTCATAGTCCTTGAATGCTTTGCGGGTCCGCATTGTTGGTCTGTGCAGCTAGGTTTGCATCGAGTCAGGGCCCCGGGATGGGATGGATTACCTGGATAAGCTGCTACCACAAAGAAACAAATCGATATATTTTATATTGAGATAGAGATAGAGATATGATATAAAGATGGATGTATGACTTTTAATATATAGAGATGGATGTATGAGTGTTAAGATAAGAGTTTCCATTCCAGTCACAGTCAGGAGTCAGGACCCTAAACCCATAAAGAACCAACTTCTATCATATTGTAATACTGTGCGTGTCCCAGCCCAGAAACGGTCGCTGCCTGCCAGGTCCGCCCGTTTATACTTTTTTTTTCAGGAGATGGCAAACCACCTTGGTTGGGGGGCCCCAAAGCACATAGCCCGCATGACATGTTTATACATGCTGGTTTCGAGGCACATGGAAATAGGACTTCACCACACCACCCCGTCGGATTGCTGAGGTCGCCACGACAACGATGACTTCGCTGTGACTACCTGGGCCGGCCTCTGTGTAAAAGCGTCTGTGTGTACAAGTGATTGTGTGTAAAAGCGCTTGTGTGTAAAGCCGTCTGTGTGTAAAAGCGTCTGTGTGTCAAAGTGTTTCTGCGTAAAAGTGTTTGTGTGTAAAAGCTTCTGTGTGTACAAGTGTCTGCGTGTAAAAGCGTCTGTGTGCAAAAGTGTTTGTATGTAAAAGTGTTTGTGTGTAAAAGTGTTTGTGTGTAAAAGTGCCTGTGTGTAAAAGCGTCTATGTGTAAAAGCTTCTGTGTGTCAAAGCGTTTGTGTGTAAAAGCAGCTCCTGTCTGTAAAAAGGTCTGTGTGTAAAAGTGTCTGTGTGTAAACATGTCTGTGTGTAAAAGTGTCCGTGTAAAAGCGTCTGTGTGTCAAAGCGTCTGTGTGTAAAAGCGTCTGTGTGTAAAAGCGTCTGTGTGTAAAAGTGTTTGTGTGTAAAAGTGTTTGTGTGTAAAAGCCTCTGTGTGTAAAAGCGTCTGTGTGTAAAAGCGTCTGCGTGTAAAAGCGTCTGTGTGTAAAAGTGTTTCTGTGTAAAAGTGTTTGTGTGTAAAAGTGCCTGTGTGTAAAAGCGTCTATGTGTAAAAGCTTCTGTGTGTACAAGCATTTGTGTGTAAAAGCAACTCCTTTGTGTAAAAGGGTCTGTGTGTAAAAGTGTCTGTGTGTAAACGTATCTGTGTGTAAACGTGTCTGTGTAAAAGCTTCTGTATGTAAAAGCTTCTGTGGGTAAAAGCTTTCTGTGTAAAAGTGTCTGTGTAAAAGCTACTGTGTGTAAAAGTTTCTCACTATTTGGTCTTGATACTCCTCTTCTCGACTGCCTATAACACATCTTTCATACATCGTTTCTAAAATTGCGTCTCCATACTAACAAGAGAAGACCCTGCTCCTCTACGCTCTCGGGCCATCCGTCGTCTAGTTCTTCTTTGGATGACAATGAGACAGCTTGGATATGCCGAACAAACGTGGATGGATGTGTTGCTTTGTTAAAAACATCCTGGCAAGGAATCACGGCAGACACTGCTGACTTGTTTTACGCGCAGGTGCATGCCAATATTGCGCAAGCGTGTCTCTGCGCGATGCAAGTCCAGCGAGCCATACTGTAGATTTCACCGCGTTGGAATCGATCGACTCATGGTGTTTTCAGCAATTGCCTATAATATCAAATATTACTAAATGTAGTTTCCAAGTAAATTTAATTTAGTATGGTTAGTAAATTTTAGTTGGAAATTTTATGATGTGAATCAAACCTTGTTGGAAAAGTAAATTTACTACAGACAATGCAAAGTACATTATGCATAGTGTAGTTTGCATTGTTGGTTGTTGACGTCTTTTTCAAACTGCATTATGCACAATGCAAAGTACATTATTCATAAATCCCCACCCTCTTAACCATGGTTTTTCGGGGAGGGGGACCCCTATATGTAACTTACATTTTCTGGGGGGGTGGGGTGGCAGAAAATGTAACTTACAACCCCCTAAGGTATCAAAAATACCTGGTTGCGGGACGACATTGGACGATATTGGACGACGGGCAAATCGATCAAACATGCTTTCAGCCCATGGCCGATCCGGGAACATTCAGTTGGAGAGGGGAACATTCGACTGGTGTTCCCAGATCGAACACAGATGTTCCTGGATCGGCCAGTGGCCGATCAGGGAACATTCACGCTGACGCAATACTAGGATATGATAGGAAAAAAAATATATATATATAATATATAAATATATCGAAATGATTCCAAACACAATCGAACACCTACAAAATGTAATATTACATTTTCTAGGTTACCTAGGAACTGTAATATTACAAATTCTTTCGTAACACCTAAAAATGTAAGGCTTACATGTTTAGGTCAGATGTCAAAAATGTAATAATACATTTTTGACACCTGAAATATAAAGAAAATGTAAGTTACATATAGGGGTCCCCCTCCCCTGCTAAAAGGGTGGGGATATTCATAATGCAGCCTGCATTGCTCCCCAGCTAAATGTTCATGTAGCAATGCTATTGAATTTAGTTCCCAACTAAATTTAGTTTTTGATGTAGCTGGATTTGTTTAAAATTAGTAGCCTAGTAAATTACTAAAATCACTCTTTTAAACTAAATTTAGTTTTTACTAAATTTAGTAATATTTGATCTTATAGGTGGGACATCACGATTTTGCGATGCCTTCCATGCGGCTTGGAAATCTTGACGCTGCATGACAAGATGGAGGTCGATGTTGCGCAACTGCACATCCCGCCGTCCAGCTTGCGAACGCTGACGTTCGGAAAAGTCTTCGACGACGATGTCTCCGAAGTACGCTGGCCTCTGCGATTGGAGTCTCCGTCTTGCGGGTTTGCTTTCAATCGTTCTTTGGATCGGGATGGATCGGGTGGCTTTGCCAGCAAGCTTATACAAGTTTTGCGCACTGGCAGACGGTTCAATATGCCCGTCCAGAAAGTCTCGTGGCCCGAGGGACTGCGGGAGCTCTACTTGGGGCATTGTTTTTGTCAGGACTTGAGCACCGTTGCTTGGCCGTTGGCACTGCGTGCCTTGCACTTGGGCTTTAGCTTTCGCAGCAGCCTCTTGCCATGGCATTTGCCTGCCAGCTTGCAGGCAGACTCTGGTTCTGGGCTGCAGCTTCGACCGCACCATAGCCTCGCTTTGTTTCCCAGCGCCGCGGCAGGAATTAGCGTTGCTGAGCACGTTCAAAACGAGAGCCTCTCGGGCGCCGCTTTGCCGCATGCGTTGGAGATTCTGAGGCTATAGGGCCTTCCTACAATATAGACCGCTGCGGGAATGGATTGCGCCGCCTGCGCTGCGGGAACTCCACTTTGGCACCTTGTTCGATCAGCCGCTGGCTGATGCGCAGCTGCCTGATACTTTGCATGCGCTGATCTTTGGGGCTTCTTTCAGCCAGTGCATAGACAACGTGCGGCTGCCGCCTCGGTTGGAACAACTTTGCTTTGGCAACAACTTCACCGGCGGCGGCTGTCGCTTGCCGTTCTGTCGCTGGCCCGTCAGCTTGCGACATCTGCGTGCCAGCAGCTTGTTCTCGCTGACTCCTGGGGCGGCTAACTTGCCAGACGGCCTGACGCACTTGCATCTGGGGGATCGTTGCAAGTGGCCCCTGCAAAAAATCGGTTTGCCGGCGGTATATTGCAGCACTTGGGCATGGGAAATTCGTCGAGTGATCAGTCGCTGCAACATCCGCTGGCCGCGGCGTCTGCAAACTTTGGCCTTTGGCATGACATTCAATAGGCCCTTGCAGGACGTTCTTCTGCCAGCAACGCTCTGCGAGCTTCACTTCGGCAATCGTTTCGATCAGGCACTGGATGGCATTCGCTGGCCATCGCAGCTGCGGCTTTTGCATTTTGGTTCTGACTCCAATCACTCCCTGGCTTCTGCGAATCTACCAGACCAACTCGAAACCCTCGTGTTGGGGCGGTTTTTTCAACAGGATTTATACGTGCCTTTGCCGCAGTCATTGTTGCACCTCACCCTTGGCGAATGCTTTCCGTTGGAACGGCATCCACTCTTTTGGCGGCCGTACCTTAAGGAACTGAGCACCAAGCGACTGTTTCTCAACGTTCCGGTCGACGCCACCTTCCCGGAGACCTTGCACAAGCTGGATTGCGATGGCGACATTTTGGAAGTGTAGCAGAAAGAAGCAAGGAAGAAGAGCGCACGGCTGTGCTGCCTGCATTGCCACGCCTCCCTGCATTCCGGTGGCGCGCACAGCTATGCTGCTTGCGTGTCCTTGTTCGTATCGTCCTTCGGGCAGCAGCAGGACTCAAAGACGCGTGCCGCTGTGCTCCTCACGCGCGCTCTTGACAGATGGCTGCTCGTGACGTCACATCTCTTCGCACGCGTGGAAAAAATGCTGCGGCCCAAGCGTGCTTGAAAGTTGGACCCACAGGTAACAGTCAACAGTCCAGTGGGATTGAATGATAGTACATGACACGAGAATGATAACACGCGATAACACAATCGAATGTTGAAAGCCATGATCGAATGGAAAGGCACCTGTGTCACCTCGATCGTGCTGAGAAGAAATGGACAGGTGGAACTGGGGTGAGGTGAGCCAACACGAGTTCAAAGGCGTTGAGAGGAGAAGAAAGAGATGAAAAGAGAGGAGAGTCAAGAAGATGTGCACAGAAATGAAGGTCGTTGAAAAGAGATGACAAGAGGTGAGAAGTCGTTGGAAGAGTTGACAAGTGGTTTCACAATTTGCGACAAGAGGTCAGAAGCCCCGGAAAAGAGCATTCAAGTCTGCCACAGCTCCTATAGGCCCTATTAGGCAAACCTTGCCTTTGGATCCTATAGCGTTGCACTTCTTAAACCTGGAAACTTCCGCCACCGGCCTTGCGCGGGTTCTACTTGTACTGCGTATACATATACATACACATATACATATACATATACATATACATATACAAATACATTTACATTTACATTTACATGTACATATACATATACAAATACATTTACATTTACATATACATATACAAATACATTTACATTTACATATACATATACATTTACATTTAGATTTACATATACATATACATATAAATATAGATATACATATACATATATATATATATACATGTATATGAATATGTGTTTTATATACAATATGTTGAAAATTGATTCCGATCAAGTTGGTGTTGCCTGCGAGTTGACAGCTGGTTTGTCTCTCAGAAGTCTCGTGGTGCGTAGCCATGCAAAGAGCTGTTCACAGCCCTTGGAAGGCACATTTGTTGAGATTTCCTAGCTTGGAAGTGCTTGTTTAATGCCTCTTTCACTAAGTTGTTTCCTTGCTGTTTTGGTGTTGCGCTCGGTTTGCTATGCTTTGCTATGCTTTGTGTATCAGGCACATGCCGCTACAGTGAGCTAGAAACCTTTGATTCGTCATCAACATTGGCCTCTCAGAGCAGCATTGAAGGGCATAGTATCAGCAAGAGAAGCAAGTCTTCAATCATTTGTGTCAGCGGTTTGCAATTTTGTTTGATTCTGATTGCCTTTGGGTTCAATATGTTGAGTTCGGAGCTACCTTCAGTTTGGACCCGATCTGTTTTTTTTTCCTTTAATGTCTTTCCGCCTCCAGTCGGCTTGGGTTTGATCTAGGCCAATGAAGTATTCGCGTTATCTGTACAGGAAATCTATATGAATCTATGGCAATCGTGCGGGAAAAGGCAACACTGAACATGGGATAAGTTGGAATACGGTTGATACTCATATTGCAGTGTTCCACTGCCCTGGCTGATTTGGTTGTGGGTAGGTTTGAAAACGGCCTCGCCGCTCCACGACTTTGCTGAGGCAGTGTGGAAAGTGATCATGTTGGTAGTTGCGCTGCAAGGATTTTCTGCATAAGCAAAGTCTACAAGAATGTTGCAACATTTGTCCATGTCACGCCTTTGAAGAGGGCAGGGCTGGAGGGATTGAACAAAAACTCCCTAGTGCCATGTTGGGTCTTGCGCAGTGTTGGCTTGGCTCGGTTTGGCTCTGCTGGAGCTTCATCTTTAGATTCACACTAGTTCTCATCCAAAGGTGTGGAAATTCACACTAGATGGTGAGTTCTGTGAATTTTTGTGAATCAAATTGTGAATTGTTATGAATCCTGTAGAGCACTGAATTTTGGCCTTTCTCGCCAGAGCCACCAGAGCTTGGGCAGGGAATAGGACTGACGTTGTCGCTGAGGATAAAATCTGCTGAGCCACAAGCAGATGCGACTCAGGAAGTGCCAGCTGGTAGTTTACAGGTGGGTTCTGGAAGCAGTGTAGGGGAGCGAGAAGCTGAAGAACAAGCCTAGTATACAAGATATTTATTTGACTCTACAGTACTGTATTTAAACTTTAAACTGTGAAATTAATGTGCAAGGACAGGTAGTAGGGATCAGCCGGGATCTGCGATGATAAGCAAAATTCCTCAGGACCGATTGATTCCAGTCAGCAACGAAAAGAGGGCAAAACATCAACAAGTTCATGCTGCTGTCAGCATATACTGAACCGCACCCACTTAACTTGCCTGGATTTGCAGGCGCGTGGAGACAGCAATTTGGCAGAAATGAATCGGTCCACAAAAACGAAAAAGGAGAAAGACAAGTATTCGCGAAAAATGCAGCGTCACTTTTGCAGAACACATTGTAGTCTGCTTCGCTGTTTAGTATTCTGTTTGGGTCCTAGCAATCTAGAATAGCGAAGGTGGTTGTGATTGTGATGCCAGCTTGGGCAGCCAGTGTGGAGTGCATTCAAGTTCGGGAAGCGGGTATCGAGAGCAGCATGCCTACTCTCATGCACAATGTTGTAACAAGGACTCAAGGGTGGACATGACAAATAAGGCAGACATTTTGAAAGCCCAGCAAAGTCAAATGTTTCTTTGTCTGATGTTTTTGTACGAAACCGTTGATTTTCAAGCATTGCTGGAAAATGAGGCACCCTGGATCACAGTGGATGACATTATATATATATGTATGTATATATATATATAAAAGCAGGACGACATTATATACTTGTATCTTGGCGTCCGGCATCCTGTAAATGATTGGCCATAGACTTATCGAAGGTCGCACTGTTAGCAGAAGGATTCAAATTTGGAAGATATAGAAGTGCGAGCATTTGGTCTGCAACCCATGCTTTCTACTTCTTCGCGGTCTCCACAATCTTCAACTTGATTCTTGTGATGGGCAGCATGAACCTGTTAATTTTTCGAGGCTGTTCAGCTCAATCTCTAGCTGCGTAGCCTGAGTTGACAATAATTCGGCTGGCCAGTAGAGCTCGTCATGACCTTGACTATGAGTGCTACCAAGCTCAACACAGTGCTTTGTTGTGCAACGGTTTGATTTTACATTCCTGATATTCCTGTATCGACAGATTTCAGAATCTAAGATAGAACATGATAGAACATACTTGATCATGACGGCAACAAAAATTGGATCAAGTCCATGTTACATCCACCTCTGACAGTATCAAACCTTTTTTGCCTTCTTTTGCAATGCACGAGTAACAGTAGCTGTTGGGTCTCGGGTCCGCACTCTGGCACAGACAGCACACTCATATATTCCATGCAAACTCATAACCATATTCGTGGCGTTTGAATCTTTTGTCAGAAGCGACGTTAGGGTGGCACATGCTTCATTCTCGCAATTTCTGGTCTGCCTAGCAATTCATGTTTGTATGTTACGTATGCATGCTGTTTGTTTGGGGGTTGAGCGTTTACACAAGTTCTGAAGATTCTACTGCCTTCCCAGATCTTCCCAGTATATCCCAGTTTTGTTGCCTTGACTAGCCTTGACTCTCGCATGTCAGTTGCATGTCATTGCAGTTCCTGCAGTCTTGATTGTCTCAAAGCATGTCTGGTCTTTAGATTGAGGCCTTTGATTCATTGATGAACATGAATTGAATCGTCATTCCTTAGTTCTGGATGGTGTGTGGCCCCTCTTTTGCTTTGACCGGACCTACTCTTCGACAGTCTTGAATGATAGGTGTGTACAGCAGCTATACACAGTTATGCACACATATTACAGGGCATTGCAGGATAGCAATGTTTGAATATATTTGATATCTGTTTATAAATTGTTTACATATGTTTGATATACTTTTATTTTTTATGAATTGAGCAGATTTGGGCAGAAATTGGTTGCACCTGTGAGGTGAGCTCACTTTTTTGCCTGGCAACATGCTGGGTTGTTCCAGCAGCTGTTCCAGCACAAGAGTTGGAATGGCAGACTGCGGAACTCGCTTTGAGGAACGTGTCTCAACGGCGGCTGGGCTGATCCAGCATTCTTTCAATTTCTTTCATCTTGTTTGAAGTTGCTTTAGTTTTGCCAGAATGATGTGAAGGCATTGGTAGCACCGGAATTCTTCAGAGCCGCGTTCAGAAGCCAAGTTCAATCTATTTCTAAGCTCATTTTCTGAAGGCAGTATGTCTATGTCCGTAACATTGATTCTCGTGGAACTAAATCACACCGTGACACTCCATCAAGTCTTTGGGGAATTGTGCAATCTGCATCAATCTGCAATCTTGCATAGAAGTAAACTAAGTAAACATTGAACAGCAATGTGGGAGAAACAGCTCCTTTCAAGGATGGAAGTCATGATAAGTTTCTTTAGACGGTAGACGTTTTCCTTATACGGGCCAAACGAACAACTCAGTGCGGCAAAGGGGCACAGCAAGCTGGGCTACCTGATCAGAACCTTTCACCCTCGAAAGTGCCTAAGATTGCCTAAGCAGGTATTGATGATGAATATCCAACCCTGTAGAGCTTTGTTCAAAATTGTTCGAAAAAGGCATGCCAAATGCGGACAAAGATGAGACAGTTGAAAGATTTGGCCACTTCCTTCAACTTTGCACTGCTTTGCACCTCTTGCTTATCACATATCGTGTTGCGTCTAAGGCACGGCGACTCCGGGCTAGGTTTTGTTCAACGCAAATTGAGCACAGAACGCAAAGAGTTTCAGATCACAGATTCATTTATGCCGGTGGACGTGGACGGAGCCTACGACCGAGTTTGCCGTGGTATTGACCCATTCGATGACGATGGCTCCTACTACATCGTGCGTGGAGAAGCTGCTGCCGAGTCACTGGAGTCATGTAAGAGAGCATGTGTGGACACTCCAGGCTGTCGTGGCATAGAGTTTCGACCTGGACGCTGTGAAGTTTGGGTGCGGGCAGGTGGTATTCAAGCCACTGCTGTGACACTGAGAGTTGTTTGCTTGCGTTATGTTCCTTTTGTTTTGGCAGCAGGTGTAGAAGATCGTGCCTGTCGGGGGAAAGACGAATTTGACAACAATCCAGCCTATTATGAGATCACCACCACTGATTCCTTGGCAGCTTGTCAGGATCTTTGCTTACAGCGCAATTTGGCCAACTTGGGATCTTCCGGGTCTCTGTCTTGGTGCCGGGGAATTGAGTTTGGCGGGAATCGCTGCGAGCTTTGGACTCGCACAGAAGGGATCGGCGCATCGGTGGAATTGAGGGGAGTGGTGTGTCAGCCCCTTTCGCCGTTTGTTTTAGTGGATGCTATGGATAGAGGATGTAGTGGTCGGAGTGATGATGTTGATGAACATTTTTACACTAGCTACGCCAATGTGTCATTACAAGGCTGCAAAGCTCTGTGTGCAGAGCATGCTCCATTTTGTAAGGGTATTGAATTCACCAATGCCTATTGCCACGTTTGGACACGGGTATCAGGCATTGAAAAAACCGTTCCTCGTTCTGGCGCCATGTGCTTGCGTCATGGCGAGACAGGCAGCGTAGGAGATGCTTTTGAGAAAATAGACGGAGGCAGTGACCGTGCATGTCGTGGTATGAACGCTTCGGATTGGAGCCCATCTTATTTCGAATTCTTTGCAGCAAGCAAGTCTATCGAAGACTGCAAGTCGAGGTGCTTGGAAAATCCCATGTGTCAGGGCATTGAATTAAATGGATACGGGTGCAAGGTATGGACAGTGATTGTCACGACATCAATTGGGTTTTCAGGAACAAGCTGCCTTCGGTATTCTGCATTTGTTGGAGTTGATGGCGGGGCAAGGCATGGCTGTTATGGCGTTGACCCAGTTGAAACAACGGCTTTGCAGTTTCCTGCTGACTCCATCGCTGAGCAATGCAGATCAGCTTGTGCGCAAAGTGTGGGCTGTCAGGGGGTGGAATATAACGAGACAAGCTGTGAAGTTTGGAGCTCCCGTATCATGGGGAGTTATGCGAATGTCAACAGATCATGCATGCGCTACAAACCTTTCATAGCTGTTCATGGAGGAATGGACAGGGCGTGTAGAGGGATGCTACCGGATGATGCTTGGCCAGGCTACTACACTCGGCATGTGTCTATCTTGAGCGATTTGTCTTTGCAGGAATGCAAAGCATTGTGTACTTCTACGGCTGGATGCAAGGGCATTCAGTACGATGTCCGAAGCAGCGTGAAGACCTGCTTGGTTTGGAAAAGAAGAAGAGGCATCCAAATGTCCTCGGACCAAAGTGGTACTCTTTGCCTTCGGCTTGGAATTTATGACCCGTTCGAAGACAGTAGTGCTTTTGAGTCCTTGGGTCATGGGACATGCAGTGGCGTGGTTTTCTCTGTCTACCCCGATGTAAACCTCGACAGATGCAAACTCCATTGTATCGCAGTTCCTGGCTGCCGGGGTCTTGACTTTGGCCCAGAAGGATGCAGGATTTGGCTTTCTGAAATCGCGATCAACTCAGTCAACATGACAAGTGACCTTGAAGCTGAGTGTTTCAGCTACGAGCCATTTAGAGATGTGGATGGAGGCATGGGACGCGACTGTCGCGGCCATGATGGCAGTGATCTAGACTCCAGCTATTTCATGCAATTTCCGGCTGGATCTCTGCAAGCTTGTCAGGATCTTTGTGTACAACAGGCCGAAGGAGATGTAGTAGGAAAGCCATGCAAGGGAATTGCATACGACTCAACCGTCGGGTCATGCCGTCTTTGGGTTCGTTCTCAGGGCATTGGTGCAACAGTGGATATGAGCAATGCTGTATGCCAGAGATATGAACCGTTCCTTGATTTGGATGGAGGGAGTGGTCGAGCATGTCAAGGTGATGCCGTTGGGGCAAGCTATACATACAACTTGACACAGGTTGCCAACTTGGAACATTGCCGATCCTTGTGCCTTGCATCAGGCTGCAGAGGACAGCTTCATTCATAAGATGCACATTGTTCATTCCCCCTCACGATTAAAATTTAAAAGTCTTAAAAGCCATAAACAGCAAGAATTGGGTGCTGAGTAATTAGTCTAGTTGATCTTGTTGGTGAATGTCAATATTGGTCTCACACTGCCCAGGCTTCTTTTGATAGGTGACGGCCTTGCTAAGGCCGAACGATCCGTATAGTTGCGCTATGTATCTGATAAGAACTGCAACAGCACTGGTTACGCAAATTGAGCGCTTCGCAAGACTGAGACAAAAACAAAATGAGAAGAACAACAAAGAAGAAACAACAGAACCAAGAAGCGAAGTTCTTTGTTGGTGGCTCCGAACTGGTCAAAACGCGCGTTTGGACCAAATCGGCACACAACCTAATTACGTGTTGTGGACTAATTTTTCCCACTCCCCGCAGTGTTTTGTAGGGGGGGTGGGGGGTGGGGGGGGTAATAACGTTCGGTTTCTTTGCGTTCCTGCACACATGCAGGATGTTACGCTAGGAGATCTTCTCTTGCACTTGCACACACGTCACATGCGGGATGTTACCCTAGGAGATTTTCTCTTGCACTTGCACACATGTCACATGCGGGATGTTACGCTAGGAGATCTTCTCTTTGACTTGCACACATGCGGGATGTTGCGCTAGGAGATCATCTCTTTGACTTGCACACATGCGGGATGTTACGCTAGGAGATCTTCTCTTTGACTTGCACACATGCGGGATGTTGCGCTAGGAGATCATCTCTTTGACTTGCACACATGCGGGATGTTGCGCTAGGAGATCATCTCTTTGACTTGCACACATGCGGGATGTTGCGCTAGGAGATCATCTCTTTGACTTGCACACATGCGGGATGTTGCGCTAGGAGATCTTCTCTTTGACTTGCACACATGCGGGATGTTGCGCTAGGAGATCATCTCTTTGACTTGCACACATGCGGGATGTTGCGCTAGGAGATCATCTCTTTGACTTGCACACATGCGGGATGTTGCGCTAGGAGATCATCTCTTTGACTTGCACACATGCGGGATGTTACGCTAGGAGATCTTCTCTTTGACTTGCACACATGCGGGATGTTGCGCTAGGAGATCTTCTCTTTGACTTGCACACATGCGGGATGTTGCGCTAGGAGATCATCTCTTTGACTTGCACACATGCGGGATGTTGCGCTAGGAGATCATCTCTTTGACTTGCACACATGCGGGATGTTGCGCTAGGAGATCATCTCTTTGACTTGCACACATGCGGGATGTTGCGCTAGGAGATCATCTCTTTGACTTGCACACATGCGGGATGTTGCGCTAGGAGATCTTCTCTTTGACTTGCACACATGCGGGATGTTGCGCTAGGAGATCATCTCTTTGACTTGCACACATGCGGGATGTTGCGCTCAGGAGATCATCTCTTTGACTTGCATAGGAGGGACATGATCTCTTTGACTTGCACACATGCGGGATGTTACGCTAGGAGATCTTCTCTTTGACTTGCACACATGCGGGATGTTGCGCTAGGAGATCATCTCTTTGACTTGCACACATGCGGGATGTTGCGCTAGGAGATCTTCTCTTTGACTTGCACACATGCGGGATGTTGCGCTAGGAGATCATCTCTTTGACTTGCACACATGCGGGATGTTGCGCTAGGAGATCATCTCTTTGACTTGCACACATGCGGGATGTTGCGCTAGGAGATCATCTCTTTGACTTGCACACATGCGGGATGTTACGCTAGGAGATCTTCTCTTTGACTTGCACACATGCGGGATGTTGCGCTAGGAGATCTTCTCTTTGACTTGCACACATGCGGGATGTTACGCTAGGAGATCTTCTCTTTGACTTGCACACATGCGGGATGTTGCGCTAGGAGATCATCTCTTTGACTTGCACACATGCGGGATGTTGCGCTAGGAGATCATCTCTTTGACTTGCACACATGCGGGATGTTGCGCTAGGAGATCATCTCTTTGACTTGCACACATGCGGGATGTTACGCTAGGAGATCTTCTCTTTGACTTGCACACATGCGGGATGTTGCGCTAGGAGATCTTCTCTTTGACTTGCACACATGCGGGATGTTACGCTAGGAGATCTTCTCTTTGACTTGCACACATGCGGGATGTTGCGCTAGGAGATCATCTCTTTGACTTGCACACATGCGGGATGTTACGCTAGGAGATCTTCTCTTTGACTTGCACACATGCGGGATGTTGCGCTAGGAGATCATCTCTTTGACTTGCACACATGCGGGATGTTACGCTAGGAGATCTTCTCTTTGACTTGCACACATGCGGGATGTTGCGCTAGGAGATCATCTTTTTGACTTGCACACATGCGGGATGTTGCGCTAGGAGATCATCTCTTTGACTTGCACACATGCGGGATGTTGCGCTAGGAGATCATCTCTTTGACTTGCACACATGCGGGATGTTACGCTAGGAGATCATCTCTTTGACTTGCACACATGCGGGATGTTGCGCTAGGAGATCTTCTCCTTGACTTGCACACACGTAGATGCTTTGTTTGCACGCTTTATTAGTTCCAAGCCTGGTCTGCAAAATGTGATGAAAGCATTGGCACTCACTCGAAAAAATCGAGCAAACCAGCTTGGATGTGATCCAGCGACATACCTGGATATCACGAAGGACCGTGATTGGTTGTGGACCTGATGAAAACAGATTGGTGCATTGCAAGTTCGGCCCGCGTTTTCATCAGGGCGGAGCGTCTTTGTTGGTTTGGGAGGTTCCTAGCGTTGTGCATCACCCTTTGACAAGCACACCTTGTGAACCCAGCAATGCCTTCTATCCGAGTCATTTCGTGTCATACCGAGTCTTTGAGATCATATGCCCCTTTGCCAGAGGATCTCCACGATGCTGAATGGTTTGGGGATGTTTGCGATAATTTCTTCAGATTTGGTGCGAATGGATTTTGATATGAAAGCTGTGGAAATTGCATGTTTTGTTTTTATGTTAGTTAATTACACTTTGTCATGGCCCCATGTGTTTGAAGCGTGCAGTTGCCAAGCTCATCCTTTCTTCAAAAATGCTCAGCGATCTAATCAATGCAAAATTGCCAACGCGACGCTTTTGCTGCGTGTGCGTCAGCCGCGTGTGAGCAATTTTGCTAGGATGTTCCTTGTTCAAGTAACTTGCAGGAGTGGAATTTAGTTCTTCCGGGTGCAAACTATGGTCAAACAATGTGAGGGCCACACAAGTTGCTCCTGATTCAATCTGCTTGCAGCCACTTGGCTTCGGTTTTTTTAATGTATTTATTGTTAATCACACCTTGTTTATTATTGTTTATGCAGAAACCGCTCTGCCCTATTGCATAGTTTGACCAGTGCACCTTGAAAGGTTTGGGGTCAAACTACTGGCAGAGTTTGCGGTCGCAGCAGACGCATTTGTTGCTGTCCACGGTGGCTTGAACCGAGCATGCCGAGGAAGCAACGCGAGTGACATAGATGCGAGCTACTTTACTTCAGTCGGTCCAGCACGAGCAGGAAGTCTTGAGGCTTGCAAAATCCTTTGCATGAGAACTTCTGCTTGCAATGCAATACAGTTTAGTTCATCTGAATGCCAACTCTGGACTCGGAACGAAGGTGTCGAGGCGACAGTTTTGACAGAAGGTGTTCAGTGTCTGAAGCTTCAACCATTCAGAGACTTTGATGGAAGCCAAGATCGCTTGTGCGAAGCCACATCTCAGCCAGATGGCATCGCAGTTGGCTCTTTGAGAGACTGCCAAGATCTTTGCTACGAGTCTGTCAGGTGCACAGGAATAAATTTCAATAATGGAATCTGCCATGTTTTCACTGGCGACTTCTCGAGTCGTTCAAGCCCAGGCAGCCGATGCTCCAGTTTCCAACCGTTTGTATCTGTGGATGGAGGTGTTGATAGGGATTGCAGAGGTGCGCATGAGGATGACACGCGCGAAGCGCATTTCTTGCAATCAGAAGCATCAACACTTGAGGACTGCAAACTACAGTGCCTTTTCCACCCAATGTGCAAAGGCGTTGCGTTCTCAGGTCCGGGTTGCAAACTATGGACCAGAACGAGGGGAATCCAGGCATCGAAATTTGCTCCAGGGCACGTTTGCTTGAAATTGGGCGTGACCGATCCTCTATATGATTTATCAGTTTCAGCTTTCACTCTGATTGATGGAGGTCACAACCGAGCTTGTCGGGGACAAGATGTTTTTGACAACTTGGACAGTCACTTTACTGTGCATCTGAACTGGCCTGAAAACTCATCCGTAGAAGCATGTCAGAGCCTTTGCATGCGAACTCCTGCCTGCAAAGGCATTGAGTTTCGCTCCGGTGCCTGTGAAGTTTGGACACTTGCTGGTGGGATCCAAGCAACAGTTGCTTCAATTGGGAGGGCGTGTTTTCGATATGAGCCCTTCCAAACACTTGATGGCTTCGAGGATCGGGTGTGCCGCGGGAGCCATGCGGGAGACTCGCAAGCTAGTTACTACAGCATCTATGCACCTAGTGAAACCCCTACATTGGATTCTTGCAAAGAGCTATGCATTCGAACGCAGCACTGCAAGGGCATCGAATATCGAGGTTGGTGTGAGGTTTGGACACGGCCGCAGGGAATAGATGCTGTTGCTCCCTCAATAGGATCACAGTGCTTGCAATATCGCCCATTTATGACTGTGGAAGGTGGCACAAATCGTGAATGCCGAGGGGCAGATCCAAGTGATAAGCGGAGCAGTTACTTCGTCGCTTATGGAGCCAGCGAGGCTACTTCTCTAGAAGATTGCAAGTCATTATGTGTCCGAACAGTAAACTGCAAGGGAGTTACATATAGTGCAGGCTACTGCGAAGTGTGGACTCGTCGAGGTGGTATTCAAGGTTCTGCATACAGTAGCGGGTCCTTGTGCCTGAGGTTAGGTCCCGCCGATGTTTGGGATGACAACAATGCCTTTCGGCCTCTGAGCAGTACATCTCTAGGGTTTGGCACATGTCATGCTCCTGGCATGTCTTTGCTTTCGTACGGTCCCGAGGCAGCTTCGTCACTGCAAGCCTGCAAGCTGAAATGCATGTCTACTCCATCATGCCGAGGAATTGCTTTCAACTCTACTGGCTGCTTTGTATGGCTGGGATCTGGCACCCTATCCACAAATCCAGATGCAGAATCCATTTGTCTCAGCTATGAGCCATTTAGGGATGTGGATGGAGGCATGGGACGCGACTGTCGCGGCCATGATGGCAGTGATCTAGACTCCAGCTATTTCATGCAATTTCCGGCTGGATCTCTGCAAGCTTGTCAGGATCTTTGTGTACAACAGGCCGAAGGAGATGTAGTAGGAAAGCCATGCAAGGGAATTGCATACGACTCAACCGTCGGGTCATGCCGTCTTTGGGTTCGTTCTCAGGGCATTGGTGCAACAGTAGATATGAGCAATGCTGTATGCCAGAGATATGAACCGTTCCTTGATTTGGATGGAGGGAGTGGTCGAGCATGCAGAGGAGCACATGGTCAGGACATTCAACCTCATTACTTTGTGGAGTATGGCCCTGCACAAGCTTCAAATTTGGACACCTGCCGAAGCTTGTGTATTGCTACTCCCGGATGCAGAGGCTGGGGCTTTGATTTGTCAGGAAATTGAAAGGTAAAAGATGGTAGGAGATGGTAGACGATGGTAAAAGATGATAGAACGTGGAAGATAGATAAAGCGTGGCAGCAACCCCGCTTTGCAGCCAAGTCTTGTCAAGTTTCTTAGTTGCTGTGTGATCACCAAATCTGGGCCTCTTCCTTTCGAGCAACTGCAACCGTGCCTCCATAGTGCATCCCAACTAGACCTAAAACACGTTGAAGCCCTGAGATGCTAATAACTGGTTCGGCCTGTTGGGAATAGGCAGCTTCAACCTGCTAAGGGTTGCTTGAACCCCTTCAATACAAAAGGTTTTGTATTTCTTGTAAGCTTCATCACGAAAAAAACTGGAAAAAAGGTCCGAAAAGGGGTGTTACCCAAAAGAAGCGAGCAAAAATTATGGCATTGAAGATAAGAAAGGATAACCAAGTATAAGGAAACAAAAATGGAAGAATGGGAGTCAAGGCTGCCCTGCTGCTTTTCGTGAAGGGGGAAATTGAAAACATGGTTAGACATTTGGGAATTGGACAAGATTGGAGGAGAAAAGGAAATACAGTAGATCACGAAAGCTAGCAGCTAGCTTCTGCCAGCTGCAGCCGAAGTCCCTCTTGCTTTAGCAAGGTATTGTTGGGGACTGGAATCGCTAATCACGTGAAACTTCACAATTAACTACGCCCCCCCCCCCCACTACGCTTCCTGGCTGTGTTGGAAGCAGCTTGGTGGGGCTCGTCGCAGTCAGCACCATCATCGTCGTAGCTGACGTCGTCATCATCATCAGAAGCAGCAACATCAGCAGCAGCATCAGCAGCAGCATCAGCATCAGCATTGTCACCACCACCGTCACCACCGCCACCCCCACCGACACCACCATCATCACAGTCACCACAGCAGCTTCGATAGCATGTCTTCACTGTGGTCATCTTAATGGATGCATTTCTTGTTGATACGAGCAATCTCATAACTTTTATCCTCCTGCTCCTCGTCCCCCTCATCGTCCTCCTCCTCCTTGCACCCACCTCGCTAGCTTTTGTTCTTCGCCACTTGGCCTCAAGAGAGGGAAAGGTGAAGTTTCCTTTGTGATCCTTTTTCAGTCCCTTTTCTTGCTTTCATTTTCCTTTTCCACCACTGTCTTTTTCATTCTTTTTCTATGATTCAAGTAGTCAGTTGTCCATCTTCCCTTTTTCTGACACGGTTTTTGAACATGTGTGAACAATTGTGAACATGCGTTCATTTTTCCAAGTGTTTCCCGAGAAGGTAGAGGCGACTCAAACAACACGTGTGAATTTCAACCTTGCTTCAACCCCAAACATGTGATGTCTATACAGTTATTATATATGATAGTCAATATAATTACATAACCCTGATGGGATACATAGAATACGGAATCGATAGTTTCGGCCTCAAAAAGCATCTTCCAGAATCGAAAAAGATAACTATGCTTAGAGTATGAAAACAACAATTGAAAAACATGTGCAATTCGATTCTCGAAGATGTTTTTTCCCGGGTTTTGACTGTACCTTAATTCAGTGCCTGGGAACCACCAATAATAGCTGTGGAGGGGTGACAACTGCCTTTATTTTTCATTGCCTGAAATTTGGCAACTTGTGGGGGGATCCTTTTGTGAACTTCAAATTGCCTTCTTTAATGTTCTGGTAAAGTGTAGTCAAAAGGTGTTAATTTGGGAAACCCATTTCTTCCCACAATTCTCTGATCCAAAAGTTGTTGACATATTGTTTTTTCTTGAGGGTGTCCGCGTGCATTCTCTTCTCTTCCTACCCTTGCTTTTCCTTTTTTCTTGGATGTTTGTTTGGGCTGCCATCAGTTATCAGCTGCAGAAACCCACACATAGGATATGGACCAACCTGGTACGTTTGTCAATGGTTGCCGTAAATTTGGCAACACATAGGGTGGGCCCTTTTGTGAACTTCAAATCGCATTCTTTTAATTGAAAGAAAGTGTAGTCAAAAATGGGTATTTGGGAAACCCATTTCTTTCCACAATCCTGATCCAAAAGTTATTGACATATTATCCCCCAAACAGTGAGGCCACACTGAAGGGGTTCTTACGGTAAGTGTTAAGGGGCGCTGGTTCATCGACATGGTATCCGGGGCGTCCGGCATGTTCCTTGTATGTAAATTTCCGCATAAAATGGCTCTTGTGACATGTCCATGTGCATTTCGACTGCGCAGGCTCGCACAAAACGGGTGTCCCGGCCGGGCGTCCGGCATTTTCTCTGCAAATTTCCACATAATTAAAGGACCGGATAACCCCACATGTCAACTTCTTGCGAGAAGCAGCCAAAGAAAGGTGAAGATGGGATGGGAAAGGCAGGAAGGAGAAAAGAGATGTGTGAGGATCGGCGTGTGCAAAAAATGCATGTCGAAGGGAGGTGCGTGAAAGAGTTCCGTGTAAAAGTGTTATAAGTGTTGTTGGTGAAAGAAGTGTGTGCGCGTGTGTGTAAAGGCGCGGTGTGTAGAAGTTGTGTGCGGGGAAGAGTCGTGTGTGAGAGTGCTGTTGGTGAAAGAGCGGTATGGGGCAGGAGTGGATGTAAAAGCGTTGCGTGTACAAGTATTGCGTGGGCAAGAGTGTGTCAAGGAATTGTGTGTGAAAGAGTTGTGTGGGACAGAAGTGTGCGTAAAGGTGTGGTGTAAGAAGTGTAAGAACGTGCTGTGTGTAAAATCTTGTATGTACACGTGTTGTGGATAAGTGGTGGGTGATCATGTTGTGTAGCCAAAACCGACATGCCAACACCATGAGTATAGATTAGTAGAGGTGAATGGCAACGGCCGGTCTTGGCACCATGCGCAATGTGGCCGAGCAGCCCGCGCAGACCATCATGAGAGTGGACGGTCTGCAGCAGGCTCTTGGCGGACGCAGAAGGTTGCCTCTTCGCACGCGTCAAGGGAGCCGTCGTTCAAGCAAAGCCAGAACGAGCTTCGCAGAGGTACCTGGCAGGTCAGGCAGGTAAGTCAGACATCAACAACACGCATGGACAACCCAACGATGCAGTGACTCATGACTGGTTGGTCAGCTGTTAGACATGTGAAAAAGTTGTGTGTGACGTGGATGTGTTTGCATGTGTGTTTGTGTGTGTGTATGTCGCAGCTCATGAAGCCGTAGGAGATTGAGCACGCAGAAGACGGAGAAGTACCTGGCGGCAACGACATGACGGAGAACAAAATGCTGCGGCGCAGCAACCCACTCAGATGTATATACGGCGTGTCAGAGTGGCCGGTTCAGCAGTGGTGCTGTTGTTCCGGCTGCCAGTGTCCAATGAATCGAGTACGCCCTTTTTGGTCCGCTCAGGAGATTTCAGAAAGAGATCTTGGACAGAGACATTGCATAGAGATCTGCTGAGATCTTGCCAAGAGGCCGCTTACAGAGATCTTGCCAAGAGACCTCTTTTAGAGATCTTGTCCAGAGGTCTTGCCAAGAGGTACAGAGATCTTGCCAAGAGGTCTCTTACAGAGATCTTGTTAACAGAGCTCTTGTATCGAGATCTTGTACAGAGGTCTTGCTTGGAGATCATTTATAGATAGTTTGAGCAGAGATCTTTTTTTGAGATCCCTTACAGAGATCTTCTGTGGAGATCTCCTATAGACACCTTGTGCAGATAGCCTTACACAGGGATCTTGCACAGCAGCTTCTACAGAGAACCTGTCAAGGAGATCTTGCGCGCGATCTTCTACAGGCATCTTCACAACGGGAACTTGCAGAATCTTACCTGGTATTGCTTCTTTCATTACTAGGGTCGCTCTTGTCCTGCTAGCTTGCAGCCACTGATGATTTTCGGTCCTTTCCACCTTTCCCTTTAGAATCCTCACTACACACTGTTTGGGGGGTCTCTTGCCGGGACATTTTTTGGCAGGCGTCCGCTTATATTCTGTTTTCTTCTCTCCATTTTACTCACCTAATCTAAATTCTCCAATTGGTAGGATTTGAAAAAATGTCCAAACTGCTGCTGGTTTTCACACCCGTTTTCAGGCTTTGGTATTTGCTTTGGTTCTGTTTGTGCAATCCAAAATTCTACCCCGAATATTATATTTGTTTTTCTCTCGAGGACCCTCGAAGGGTTGAAAAATTGCGAATTCTCAGTATGTGATCATAGTTTTCTATAGATATAGATATATATATATATATAATTATATATATATAATTATCGAAGAAAGTTTAGATGTCAAGCTTCCGACAATATGGACAGATGAAAAGCAGAGATGGGAAGAGTCAGAGAAGAGAGGAGAAGAGAAGAGAAGAACTAAGAAAGAAGATCAAAAAAGAGAAAGTCTCAGAAGAAAGAAGATCCAGGTGCACGAAAAAGTAGAAAAGTCGCGAAACACAGTGTTTTTCCAATGATTTGTGGCTCCGGAGGGTCGAAAAGTAGGCTCCCTAAAGCGGCGGGTGCGGAGCCAGCTGGCCAAATGAGAGATAAAAAATGCACGCCGTTGTGGCGCGAAGCACATTTCCAAGTCAAAATGTACAAAACACACCAACGTCGGACCACTTTTGGCAGTTGCGATGTCGAAAAAGTGCACGCCGTTGCGGCGAAGCACATGTCGAAGTCAAAATGTACAAAACACATCATGCTCAGACCACTTTTGGAAGTTGAGATGTGGAAAAAGTGCGCCCCGTTGTGGCGCGAAGGAAGTCAAAATGTACAAAACACACCATGTTCGGACCACTTTTGGACGTTCAGATGTGCTTTCGCGTGGCAGGCGCAAGGGATTGTGGACCTTGTCAAAAGTGAGCAAAACGTGAGGGTTTTCCGGCATTTCCAAAAACGATGGCAGGCGTGGGTCATTTGAAGAGGATCTGCAAAGATGCATTTTCCGTAGTAGGCGCGGTACAAGAGACATTTTCATCGGAGCTGTTCGGAGGTCAGGGCGCTGATTTCCTGAGAGGGGTTGCATTTTGGAGCATCAGATCTTCAGGTTTGCTGAGATGATTTTGCGTGACAGGCGCAGCACTTCGTATGACCCGGTAGCACTTTTTCGAGGCAGGCGCAGTAGTTTAGACAGGTGGAGTCGAAAAATCGCAATGGCACGAGGCCGTCAGCTCTGCACTCAACTTTCTATTTTTGAAGGAAGTCTGGCCGAATTGCTTCGTTTTTGATGTTGTCAACTTTAAAAAATGAGGAAGTCTCGCTGAATTGCTGCGTTTTTGACGTTGCCAAGTTCAAAAACTGAGGAAGTCTCGCAGAATAGCTTCGTTTTCAAGCTTGCAGCTGGATAGAGATAGATAGATGGATGGATGGATGGATGGATGGATGGATGGATAGATAGATAGATAGATAGGTAGGTAGGTAGATAGATAGATAGTTAGATAGATAGATAGATAGGTAATTAGATGAGAGGGAGAGAGATAGACATAGATAGATGGATGGATGGATGGATGGATAGGTAGATAGATAGATGGATGGATAGGTAGATAGATAGACAGACAGACAGACAGATAGACAAATAGATAGACAGACAGACAGACAGACAGAGAGAAAGAGAGAGAGAGAGAGATAGATGGATACATAGATAGATAGGTGGGCGGGCAGGTAGATTTTCAGAGAAAGAGACAGAAAGAGAGAGAGAGAGAAGAGACCTCAACGACCTGTCTATTCACAACAACCAAGCTCTCCTATAGGTTTCCTATTTTTGAAACTTCCGCCACCGCCTCGTGCGGTACTACTGGTATGTATATAGCCAGCAAACATTTATGTATCTATTCACGGATCTAAGTCTGTATTGGAGCAACAGATGGTTTCAACCTCGCCTCTTGGTGGAGCATTTCTGACATGAGAGATGTTTGAAGCCACGTGCCAACTCCCTGGAGGCATTGAGCACGACACCTTCAACTACAGGTGCATGCTTTGGTCCCACCCAGTCCAGACCACTGTTGGCAAGGATTCGTCAATATGTTTGAGGCCGGCTGTTGATTTCATTTTTGTGCGTGTGGAGCGGTTGCCACCATTTCACGTTTTGATGGTCTGAGATGAATCTGCTTTTTCACAATGCGCAGTGTTCCTGGTGTTACTGCAGATGTCAGATGCGCGTGTGTTCAGCAGTGTGTGTGTGTGTATTTGTGTTTGTTTGATATGTGTATGTGTGTGTGTCAGATGTGCGGCATGTGGGCAGCTGTGAAATTGTGTGAACTGTTGTGAAGGCTTGGACTGCAACCTGTGATGGAGATTGCTAGCAACGCTGATGCTTTCCAGCCAATTGATGGCGCCGGCCGTGCATGCCGAGGAACAAACGAAACAGATACCCAGCCAGCTTACTACGTGAGCTACAATCCATCAGAGGTGGCTACTTTGGCAGCTTGCAAGGCCATGTGTGTGGGAACACCAGAATGCCAGGGGATTCAGTTCAGCATTTACGGCTGCCAGGTTTGGACACGACCAGAAGGAATTGAAAATACGGCAATTTCTCCTGCCCTCACATGCCTCAGATATTCGCCATTTCGTTTGATAGATGGCTTTGAAGATCGCTCTTGCAGAGGCCAAAATTCCGCGGACACCAATTTGAATTTTTGGTACTCACAGGTTTCTTCGGCACAGGTATGTCAACAGAACTGTTTGCAGACCCCAGAGTGCACAGGCATTGAGTATGACAGGAGTACTTTGGGCTGCAAGGTTTGGACTACGAGTATTCTGGCAAGTGTGGCTTCAAGCAGTAAGACATGTATGAGGTACGAACCTTTCTTTGAAGCTGACGGGGGGATGAGCCGATCCTGTAGCGGACCTGGCGGTGAGAGTTGGCCAAGCTACTACCTGGTCTACAATCATACGTGGACCTCGGGTCCCTCCATTGATGAGTGCAAAGAGAGATGCCTCGCAGTATCTGGATGCCGTGGCCTTGAGTACACAAAGACATCATGCAAAGTTTGGACCCGGACAATCCAATCCACTGTTTTGCGACAAGGCTCTCTTTGTCTACGCTTTGGTTCTTTTGATCCTCACGAGCTTTTGGATGCATTTGTTGCTGTCCACGGTGGCTTGAACAGGGCATGCCGAGGAAGCAACGCGAGTGACATAGATGCAAGCTACTTTACTTCAGTTGGTCCAGCACGAGCAGGAAGTCTTGAGGCTTGCAAAATCCTTTGCATGAGAACTTCTGCTTGCAATGCAATACAGTTTAGTTCATCTGAATGCCAACTCTGGACTCGGAACGAAGGTGTCGAGGCGACAGTTTTGACAGAAGGTGTTCAGTGTCTGAAGCTTCAACCATTCAGAGACTTTGATGGAAGCCAAGATCGCTTGTGCGAAGCCACATCTCAGCCAGATGGCATCGCAGTTGGCTCTTTGAGAGACTGCCAAGATCTTTGCTACGAGTCTGTCAGGTGCACAGGAATAAATTTCAATAATGGAATCTGCCATGTTTTCACTGGCGACTTCTCGAGTCGTTCAAGCCCAGGCAGCCGATGCTCCAGTTTCCAACCGTTTGTATCTGTGGATGGAGGTGTTGATAGGGATTGCAGAGGTGCGCATGAGGATGACACGCGCGAAGCGCATTTCTTGCAATCAGAAGCATCAACACTTGAGGACTGCAAACTACAGTGCCTTTTCCACCCAATGTGCAAAGGCGTTGCGTTCTCAGGTCCGGGTTGCAAACTATGGACCAGAACGAGGGGAATCCAGGCATCGAAATTTGCTCCAGGGCACGTTTGCTTGAAATTGGGCGTGACCGATCCTCTATATGATTTATCAGTTTCAGCTTTCACTCTGATTGATGGAGGTCACAACCGAGCTTGTCGGGGACAAGATGTTTTTGACAACTTGGACAGTCACTTTACTGTGCATCTGAACTGGCCTGAAAACTCATCCGTAGAAGCATGTCAGAGCCTTTGCATGCGAACTCCTGCCTGCAAAGGCATTGAGTTTCGCTCCGGTGCCTGTGAAGTTTGGACACTTGCTGGTGGGATCCAAGCAACAGTTGCTTCAATTGGGAGGGCGTGTTTTCGATATGAGCCCTTCCAAACACTTGATGGCTTCGAGGATCGGGTGTGCCGCGGGAGCCATGCGGGAGACTCGCAAGCTAGTTACTACAGCATCTATGCACCTAGTGAAACCCCTACATTGGATTCTTGCAAAGAGCTATGCATTCGAACGCAGCACTGCAAGGGCATCGAATATCGAGGTTGGTGTGAGGTTTGGACACGGCCGCAGGGAATAGATGCTGTTGCTCCCTCAATAGGATCACAGTGCTTGCAATATCGCCCATTTATGACTGTGGAAGGTGGCACAAATCGTGAATGCCGAGGGGCAGATCCAAGTGATAAGCGGAGCAGTTACTTCGTCGCTTATGGAGCCAGCGAGGCTACCTCTCTAGAAGATTGCAAGTCATTATGTGTCCGAACAGTAAACTGCAAGGGAGTTACATATAGTGCAGGCTACTGCGAAGTGTGGACTCGCCGAGGTGGTATTCAAGGTTCTGCATACAGTAGCGGGTCCTTGTGCCTGAGGTTAGGTCCCGCCGATGTTTGGGATGACAACAATGCCTTTCGGCCTCTGAGCAGTACATTTCTAGGGTTTGGCACATGTCATGCTCCTGGCATGTCTTTGCTTTCGTACGGTCCCGAGGCAGCTTCGTCACTGCAAGCCTGCAAGCTGAAATGCATGTCTACTCCATCATGCCGAGGAATTGCTTTCAACTCTACTGGCTGCTTTGTATGGCTGGGATCTGGCACCCTATCCACAAATCCAGATGCAGAATCCATTTGTCTCAGCTATGAGCCATTTAGGGATGTGGATGGAGGCGTGGGACGCGACTGTCGCGGCCATGATGGCAGTGATCTAGACTCCAGCTATTTCGTGCAATTTCCGGCTGGATCTCTGCAAGCTTGTCAGGATCTTTGTGTACAACAGGCCGAAGGAGATGTAGTAGGAAAGCCATGCAAGGGAATTGCATACGACTCAACGGTCGGGTCATGCCGTCTTTGGGTTCGTTCTCAGGGCATTGGTGCAACAGTAGATATGAGCAATGCTGTATGTCAGAGATATGAACCGTTTCTTGATTTGGATGGAGGGAGTGGTCGAGCATGCAGAGGAGCACATGGTCAGGACATTCAACCTCATTACTTTGTGGAGTATGGCCCTGCACAAGCTTCAAATCTGGACACCTGCCGAAGCTTGTGTATTGCTACTCCCGGATGCAGAGGCTGGGGCTTTGATTTGTCAGTTGTGAGCTTCCCAGCCAGGAAATTGGAAGGTAAAAGATGGTAGGAGATGAGATGGTAGACAATGGTAAAAGATGATAGAACGTGGAAGATAGGTAAAGCGTGGCAGCAACCCCGCTTTGCAGCCAAGTCTTGTCAAGTTTCTTAGTTGCTGTGTGGTCACCAAATCTGGACCTCTTACTTTCGAGCAACTGCAACCGTGCCTCCATAGTGCATCCCAACTAGACCTAAAACACGTTGAAGCCCTGAGATGCTAACAACTGGTTCGGCCTGTTGGGAATAGGCAGCTTCAACCTGGTAACAGCTGCTCGAACATTTCGACCTCCCTTGAACCCTCGCAAGTCACTACTGTATTGTCACACGTGCAGATGAGTATGACAGAACTGAGATCATCGAAGGAATTTAGAAGTCAAACTTCCGACAATATGGACAGATGAAAAGCAGATATGGGAAGAGTCAGAGAAGAGAAGAGAAGAGCTAAGAAAGAAGATCAAAAAAGAGAAAGTCTCAGAAGAAAGAAGATCCAGGTGCGCGAGCGGCGGGTGCGGAGCCAGCTGGCCAGATGAGAGACGAAAAATTGCACGCCTTTGTGGCGCGAAGCACATTTCCAAGTCAAAATGTACAAAACACAGCAACGTCGGACCACTTTTGGCAGTTGCGATGTCGAAAAAGTGCACGCTGTTGTGGCGCGAAGCACATGTCGAAGTCAAAATGCACAAAACACATCATGCTCAGACCACTTTTGGAAGTTGACATGTCGAAAAAGCGCACGCCGTTGTGGCGCGAAGCACATTTCGAAGTCAAAATGTTAAAAACATCAAGGGTTCGAACCACTTTTGGACGTTCAGATGTGCTTTCGCGTGGCAGGCGCAAGGGATTGTGGAC
>CAMXCT020002919.1:37500-46989 GCA_947184155.2 Cladocopium goreaui
CATGCGCCAACTTGGTGGAGGCATTGAGCACGACACCCTCAACTACAGGTGCATGCTTTGGTCTCACCCAGTCCAGACCACTGTTGGCAAGGACTCGTCAATATGTTTGAGGCCGGCTCTTGATTTCATTTTTGTGCATGTGGACGTGTTTTCAACCACTTGGGATTGCCGCCATTTCACGTTTTGATGCCCTGAAATCAATCTGATTTTTGACAATGCGGAGTTCGTTCCTGCTGTTACTGCGGATGTCAGATGTGCACGTGCGTTCAGCAGTGTTTGTGTGCATGTGTTTGTTTGATGTGTGTGTGTGTATTTGTCTTTGTTTGATGTGCGTGTATGTGTGTGTGTGTGCGTGTGTGTTTGTTTGGTGTGTGCGTGTGTCAGTGTCAGATGTGCGGCATGTGGGCAGCTGTGAAATTGTGTGAACTGTTGTGAAGGCTTGGACTGCAACCTGTGATGGAGATTGCTAGCAACGCTGATGCTTTCCAGCCAATTGATGGCGCCGGCCGTGCATGCCGAGGAACAAATGCAACAGATACCCAGCCAGCTTACTACGTGAGCTACAATCCATCAGAGGTGGCTACTTTGGCAGCTTGCAAGGCCATGTGTGTGGGAACACCAGAATGCCAGGGGATTCAGTTCAGCATTTACGGCTGCCAGGTTTGGACACGACCAGAAGGAATTGAAAACACGGCAATTTCTCCTGCCCTTTCATGTCTCAGATATTCGCCGTTTCGTTTGATAGATGGCTTTGAAGATCGCTCTTGCAGAGGCCAAAATTCCACGGACACCAATTTGAATTTTTCGTACTCACAGGTTTCTTCGGCACAGGTATGTCAACAGAACTGTTTGCAGACCCCAGAGTGCACAGGCATTGAGTATGACAGGAGTACTTTGGGCTGCAAGGTTTGGACTACGAGTATTCTGGCAAGTGTGGCTTCAAGCAGTAAGACATGTATGAGGTACGAACCTTTCTTTGAAGCTGACGGGGGGATGAGCCGATCCTGTAGCGGACCTGGCGGTGAGAGTTGGCCAAGCTACTACCTGGTCTACAATCATACGTGGACCTCGGGTCCCTCCATTGATGAGTGCAAAGAGAGATGCCTCGCAGTATCTGGATGCCGTGGCCTTGAGTACACAAAGACATCATGCAAAGTTTGGACCCGGACAATCCAATCCACTGTTTTGCGACAAGGCTCTCTTTGTCTACGCTTTGGTTCTTTTGATCCTCACGAGTTTTTGGATGCATTTGTTGCTGTCCACGGTGGCTTGAACAGGGCATGCCGAGGAAGCAACGCGAGTGACATAGATGCAAGCTACTTTACTTCAGTCGGCCCAGCACGAGCAGGAAGTCTTGAGGCTTGCAAAATCCTTTGCATGAGAACTTCTGCTTGCAATGCAATACAGTTTAGTTCATCTGAATGTCAACTCTGGACTCGGAACGAAGGTGTCGAAGCGACAGTTTGGACAGACGGTGTTCAGTGTCTGAAGCTTCAACCATTCAGAGACTTTGATGGAAGCCAAGATCGCTTGTGCGAAGCCACATCTCAGCCAGATGGGGTCGCAGTTGGCTCTTTGAGAGACTGCCAAGATCTTTGCCACGAGTCTGTCAGGTGCACAGGAATAAATTTCAATAATGGAATCTGCCATGTTTTCACTGGCGACTTCTCAAGTCGTTCAAGCCCAGGCAGCCGATGCTCCAGTTTCCAACCGTTTGTATCTGTGGATGGAGGTGTTGATAGGGATTGCAGAGGTGCGCATGAGGATGACATCAGCGAAGAGTACTTTGTACGAGCCCAAGTCCCCACACTGGAGGACTGCAAACTGCATTGCCTCTTCCATTCCACTTGTATCGGTCTGGCATTCTCAAGTGGGGATTGCAAACTGTGGACACGGAGCGATGGAATTCGGTTCTCCAAGTTTCAACCTGGCTCTACATGTTTGCGATATCATATGTCAGATAGCTTGCTGGTTGACTGCGCTTTTGAGCCAGTCGATGGAGGAAAGGATCGTGCATGTCGTGGAATGAACGAGAGCGACAACCTCGACAGTCACTACACAGTGCATTTGACATGGCCAGAGAATTCATCGGTCGAATCCTGTCAAGATCTTTGCCAAAATACTTTGGGATGCAAAGGCGTCGAATTTCGACTTGGCGCATGTGAGATCTGGATGCTAACAGAAGGAATCCAGGCCTCGGTGTGGGCTGCTGGTCGAACCTGCATGCGGTATGAACCCTTCCAGTCAGTGGATGGCTTCAATGACCGGGTGTGTCGTGGAAGCAATGCAACAGATTCCCTGGACGAATACTTCGACATCTATTCACCCCTTCAGGCTCCGACCTTGGAAGCATGCCAGAACTTGTGTTCCACAACGTCTGGATGTCAAGGCATTGAGTACAGAGGATGGTGTGAGGTTTGGACGCGGCCAGATGGAATAATGGCAACGGCCTTTTCACCTGGTTCTCAGTGCCTCACATACAAACCCTTTGTCGGAGTTGATGGCGGCTCGAATCGAGCTTGTCGCGGGTCTCATCCCGGAGACACATGGAGCAGCTACTACGAACTTTATGGTCACCAGGGTCAAGATCTTGTTGAGTCTCTAGATCAATGCAAGTCGCTTTGTATGGCCAATCCAAGCTGCAAAGGAATCGAATATCGTGACGGTCGCTGCGAAGTTTGGACACGTCGTGCTGGCATAGGCTCTTCAGCCGCAAGCACAGGTTCCATGTGCCTTCGCAAAGGTGTGGCAAACGGAGCCGGCATCGGACTTGTCGGACTTGATGCCTTCGAAGCTGTTTTTGGTGTAAACAAGACATGCCTTGGCTCCAACTCCACCGATCCCCCCACTGTTTGGGGCCCAGAGAGTGTTGCAACAGAGGAAGAGTGCCGGGCTCTTTGCATGTCAACTCCTGGATGCACAGGCATTGATTTCAGTTTCGAAGGATGCAGAGTTTGGACATATGAAATTCAGAGCTCAGCGCCTCAGGTGGGGGAGAAATGCGTGGAAGATCGTAGGGTATCAGGCGTTCCATGTTTTTTCCATAGGTTGTTTATTCCCGAAGCTCCTGCAAAGGGTTTTTCCCAAAGAACTGCTGCCAAATTCAACTTTCCGCTTTGTCTACATCAACTTCATCTACATCACATACATCATCTTTATCATCTACATCAATTTCAATCAACTTCATTAAAATCACATACATCATCTACATCAACTTCACCTACAGGTGCTCAACGTCTACATATCTCTTACAAAACTCGTACGCTGTCATTTACACAGGAGTTGTTACACGGGAGTTCTTACACAGGAGTTGTTACCCAGGAGTTCTTACACAGGGCTTCTTACAAAGGAGTTCTTACACTCGAGTTTATACAGGAGTTGCTGCACAGGAGTTGCTGCACAGGAGTTGTTACACAGAAGTTAACTTCCAGGTGATCTACTTGTATCTGAACGCCTACAAAACTCTTATTTCTCAAGTTTTTCTAAATTCTCTGTAGAGGCGACATTCGAATTTGTTTTGGTTGTAGGCAGCACTCTGCGGAGATCGTGCGTGTCGGACGCGCAAGTGTGTGGTGAAATGCGAATTTTCTTGCGCGCGGCGACGAAATGAGGGTCGAGCGTCAAAAACAGGTGTAACCTTGCAATTTTGAAACTTCAGATGCAACCCTTTCGCGCGAAAAGAAGGTCGAAGGTGGGATGAGACGAGATCGGATGAGATGAGAAAAGATCCAACCTTGAAAAGAAATGGCACCGGAATGAAAAGTCAAGAGATTGTTGCTGCGATGCACAGTCTTTGCTCTGCTCTATGTAAGCGCCTCAATTTTGAAACTTCCGCCCCGGCTTGCCCCGTACTTCTTGTATATTCTTATGTAAACACATTGCACACATGAAGGCAATGACATCTAATGACTCCCGCTGACTTCAAGAGCAGGCTGGTTCCACCTGTTTGGCATATGATGCCTTCGAAGCAGTTGATGGGGGAGAAGACCGTGCTTGCCGTGGGCTTGACTCCGCTGACGACAGTGCTTTCCATTACATTTGGCATGATTCGATTGCCGCTCCTTCCTTGTCAGACTGCAAGCTGCAATGCATGATTCTTTTTGCGTGCAAAGGCATATCCTTCGATGCTTCAGGCTGCCAGATTTGGACGAGAGACCAAGGCATCCAAGCAAGTATTGCTCTCCCAGGAAGCAAATGCCTTCGTTATGTGCCGTTCACTCCAATAACTCTTCCCGGCAAAGACCAGGCCTGTCTTGGAACCTCTGGGAGCTTTCATGCCTATACCCATCAAGAGATTTCCTCATTGGAGCTTTGCCGCGTGCGCTGCGTTGAGACCCCCGGCTGTACAGCTGTCGACTTTGGTGCTCTGGGCTGCAGAGTTTGGACTGAAGATGTCATTCAGACCGAAGATAGGAAAGGCTCCACGTGCTTGCGATATGGCTCGATGTTCTCGAATGCGTCAGCTTTCAAACCCGTTAATGGCGGGATGGATCGCGCATGCCGTGGAATGAACGCGAGCGACAACTCGGACAGTTACTACGACTTGCTCTGGTCATGGCCAGAGAACTCTTCAATAAGCGCTTGCCAAGACAGATGTGCCAGCGCCTTAGGATGCTTTTACATGCTTTTACCATGTGTTGTATGTATGCTGAAGCATGCAGAAGCTGCTTTCTAACACAAAGCGTCCTGACATGAGATGGTTTCTGTGTTTTGGCACCCAAGTCAGCTTTGCAACTTGAAGGAGAGGTTCACACTATGTGAGTTTTGATGGGATCGTAAGAGAGTAACTGATTTCATGGCATGCTTGAAGATAGCAAACTTTACTGGAATCGAAATGCATTGTTTTTGTATGTTTTTGTTCTGAGAAACAATCAACTAGCGCAAACATGCGCAAAATGTGAATTGAGTCATTGAGGTTCGTACGCCAGGGTGCCAAGGCATTGAATTTCGAGAGGGCGGCTGCGAAGTTTGGCTGGTGAAGATTGAGAGTTTCGTTTTCGCTGGGGGACGGACCTGCATGCGTTACGAACCTTTTCAATCATTGGATGGTTTTGACAATCGTGTCTGCCGAGGAAGCAACCTTACTGACTCGATGGAAAGTTATTATTCTTTGAAGTCGCCAGATGAAACACCAACTTTCGAGTCGTGTCAAAACCTTTGCGTTGCAACTCCAGCTTGTAAAGGTGTCGAATATCGTGCCAATGGATGGTGTGAGATTTGGACCAGACCTGATGGCATCAGTGCAGTGGCTCCATCTTTAGGCGCTTCATGTTTGCGCTACGAGCCGTTCGTCTTTGTTGATGGTGGGGTAAACCGAGCATGTCGAGGCGCCAGTGTTTCTGACAATTGGCAAAGCTATTACAACCTCGTTTCCTCAGACTCCTCTGCCAACACCTTCCTTTCCCTTGCTGAATGCAAGAGTACCTCAGCTGAGCAGTGATTCTTAGTTTCTGTGAATGGTGGGGCTTAATGTATTGGAGTGGAAACGATTAAAGGCCGCTTTGTAGTCCGAGTCGTAAAGAATAAGTATCTGTAAGATGGTACAATATGTATAGGTCTATCCCCATCACATGAATAGCCAGTAGAAGAGCAAAAAGCCGCGCGCGCCGATGTTGCCAAAGAGTTTCACGAAGGTCCTCATTATATCCTCAGCGTTGTATTACAAGCGCGCGCAAGCAGCATGATAGTTGCTGGGGGTGTTGTTCCAAAATCCTCCTGCCTTGTCTACATGTCTTGTCTAAGAGTTTGGGTTGTGGGCCCAGATAGCTTGACAAGGATGATAAAATTGCCTAAAACTATTCAATAGAGGCCCAACGGGCTCAACCTAGGCCTGGCCCACCTTGTGGCAGGCGTGGCACTTGGTGACATTCAGTGTCATGTGGCGTGGCAGGCGTGGCACCTGGTGACATCGACGTCCACTTTTGCTTTTTGCACTTGGCGACAGCGATGTGCATTCTGCGTGGCAGGCGTGGCACTTATGGCACTGGGCTGCCTCTGGTGGCGCGCTTGGGTCCCGTTTGGCGCCGTGTTCGCCGCGGCTGTTTGTGTGGCAGGTGTGGCACTTGGTGACATCGACCTGCGCTTTTGCGTGTCAGGCGTGGCACTTAGCGACACAAAGTGATCAAAGTGTCATTTTGCGTGGCAGGAGTGGCACTCGGTGACAACGATGTTGCTTGTTGATGCCATATGCAATCTGGCATTTGATTGCATTCAGTTTGTGACGCCACAAGAGTTTGCAATTCCTGCCTGTGTTCTTCGATGCAGGCACGGGCATGTTTACTTCTCTTAGACTTGCTGCACCTCATGCCGCTCGCCGCTTGTCATGGCGTGAGGCATGTTTTGTGTGTGGCCACACAGCGCACACATACACACATACACACACATACACACACATACACACACACACTAGGTAAGAATGGATCATTGTAGTGATCCGGCAGGAACTGAATCCTGTAACATGCAAATTAGACACAACAGTCGAAAAATGCAGGTACGCATGGCTGATCAGGCCATGTATCACCAGGGAAACCAGAGCGTCTTCGTTGGTGGTAGACTCTGGACCCTGCTACCACCCCCTGCATTATTTGAAAAAGGGAGAAGAGGGAAGAAAAAAGAAGGAAGTTTTACATCTATCCAGGTGTTACATACTGTGGGGTAATGGTAAGTAAAAAGTGTATAAAAGTGTGAATGATGTCATAGTCTTCGCCTGATTTCCTGAGTTGCCTGGCAGTAGAATTTCAGCGGACCCAGATTCGCGATCGAAGAAACAACGCACAGCTCATAAACAAGAACAGAAAGTCAACAGTTGAAACTATAGCAGGTACGTAGATCAGGCGTCCCTGATCTATATCCTTACCACATGTCACCCAGCTTCGTTGGCAGAGGAAGTGACATGGGTACCTCTGCGTTGTATATATATCCCCTGCTTTTTAGAATAGTACAAGAGCAATGAAAAGAACTAAAACCGTTTGTTATAACGGTGTACACACACACATTAGCCCCGAAATGGGGCAAGACCGCAAACCGCCCAGTTTTTACCTAAGAAAACTGACCTAAAGAGCCTGCCTAAGAGAATGAATACCTGGCCTAAAAGAACCTGATGACGATGACGAGTGATGTGAAAAGCAAAAAGTTAAACCGTGTTCAATACGTCGTAAATCCTAACATTTAAGAAAATGCGTATGCAAAAGTTGTACGTTTGAGTTCAAAAAGAAAACGATGCACAAGACTGTACGATAAAGCCTTTCAGCCAAGACCTCATTTGTAATTCCATCTCATCGTCAAGAACAAATAATTGTACAGGTACATTGGCAAGTGGAAATTCTGAGTTCCGAAACTGCAGAATGAGCTTGAGTTGTTGCTGAGCTCTTGACCGAAAAGGTTCCGACAAGTTTCGGCTCAATCTGCATAACAAAATTCCCTGCTTCATCAAAACATGATTGATTCATCAAAACTAAACTGTTTGCTATATAGTAACCTAAGGAGCCTGCCTAAGAGAGTGAATACATAGCCTAAACAGAACCTGATGACGATGATGAGTGATGTGAGAAATAAAACGTTGAACCATGTTCTATACCTAGTAAATCTGACCTAAGGAGCCTGCCTAAGAGAATGAATACATGGCCTCAAAAGAACCTGATGACGATGACGAGTGATGTGAGAAACAAAACGTTGAAACATGTTCTATACCTGGAAAAACAAACCTAAGGAGCCTGCCTAAGAGAATGAATACATGGCCTAAAAAGAACCTGATGACGATGACGAGTGAGGTGAAAATGCTACTGAGACTCCGACCAGACCAAAAGCACTTGTATTGCACCCGTGGTGCTGGGAACTTCGACTTATGTCTGCTTTGTCCGAACTGGACGAAAACTTCTGCCTTATGGCTTCTTCGCCTTATGGCTGCTTCGATTGGATTTTACAGTGTAAAATCTTGACTCCGTCATATGACGCTTGAAATGCACTCGAAGTGCATACGGCTTCGGAGATTCATACTCCACTCGGAATACGGGAAAATGCCCGCTCATGACTTTTTGATTGGTCGAAACCAACCGACGGTGCGACCAAGTCAGGTCAAACACCCAGGACACACTGTGGGGTAATGGTCAGTAAAAAGCGTGAATGATGTCATAGTCTTCGCCTGATTTCCTGAGTTGCCTGGCAGTAGAATTTCAGCGGACCCAGATTCGCGATCGAAGAAACAACGCACAGCTCATAAACAAGAACAGAAAGTCAACAGTTGAAACTATAGCAGGTACGTAGATCAGGCGTCCCTGATCTATATCCTTACCACATGTCACCCAGCTTCGTTGGCAGAGGAAGTGACATGGGTACCTCTGCGTTGTATATATATCCCCTGCTTTTTAGAATAGTACAAGAGCAATGAAAAGAACTAAAACCGTTTGTTATAACGGTGTACACACACACACACCCGGCAGAGCCGGGAAAACCCTGAAAGGCAAGAGGAAGAAAAAAGCGGACACACGACGGGCAGACGGCCAAAAAACAGCGCAAGGGGGGGAGGCGAACAAACGGACCTCCGGAACCAACCTCCACGGCGAAACGGACCTGACCAAAACAGCGCACACACCTAAACCCCACGACACATTACGGAGAGGCACGCGGGGAAAATTAGGGACCAAATGGGGGACTAGTTGATGACAGACAAGAAAACCAAAACAATTAATTAAAAACAGGACTCAGTTCCTAACTACCTGAAAGTCGTGCGTTATTCCCTTGCCGGGACCGTGGTCAAGTCTGCCCCAATTGGCTAAAACGGCTTTCAAGTTCCAGCGAATTAGGTGCACAATATGGTTCAACCACAAAAAGCAAAGAGGACCACACCTGAAAGTCGTGTGCCTGCCTGCAACCTTTCTCATGGTCATGTTTCACCGCAAAAGCTGAAGCTGCAGAGAAAACGAGGTTTCTGATGGTTTCGACCGCTTTCACTCTGATAGAAAGGCAATTTGGCGAGGAACCCTGGGACAGCCGGATCGGCGAGACTTTGTGAAAAGGTGCACAACGGTAAGGCCAACTGTTGCACTTTACTTAGACGAATTACCAGATTAAAATGTGTGAATTCGGTATTCAAGTCAGTCGACACTCACCCCAATCAGGGTTGCCTCACTTGGCCCTATGGCACCATGTCGGAGTCACCATAGGAATCACACTAGATAAGAATGGATCATTGTAGTGATCCGGCAGGAACTGAATCCTGTAATATGCAAATTAGACACAACAGTCGAAAAAGGCAGGTACGCATGGCTGATCGGCTGATCAGGCCATGTATCACCAGGTTGAAACCAGAGCGTATTCGTTGGTGGTAGACTCTGGACCCTGCTACCACCCCCTGCATTATTTGAAAAAGGGAGAAGAGGGAAGAAAAAAGAAGGAAGTTTTACATCTATCCAGATGTTACACACACACATATACACACATACATGCATGCATGCATGCATGCATGCATACATACATACATACATACACAAT